>RJWM01019491.1:0-38973 GCA_004363535.1 Dasyprocta punctata | reverse complement strand
TAATAAATTGATCTGTGCTAAGATAAGAGTGACTTAATGTATCGTCCCGAAATGTCTTACTGCGTTTAGAAGGAGGATGCCAGCAAGCAAATTGCTTCATGCAGTCAGCATCTTGGCAGAACGTCCTTCTTGCTGAAGGACGCAGCACTTCCCAGGGCCTGGCTCAGAGGGTTGAGTGTCCTAGGACGGAGATTCTGCTTCCTCAGCAGGTTTGGACCGCTCTGAACGCCATTAACAATAGAATAGGCTTCCCGTCACAAACATGAGTCCATTAAAAGACAGTTTTAAGCCACAATCCTTTATTAAAACTGATCACAGGGCATCACTATAGTATGGAAATAGCAATTAACGAGACCGAGTTCTCAGGAATTTTAATGCATATTTATACATAGGGTATCATTTACCAATAGAGCAATCGTAACATTAAGCAAGAGGTGGCAAAGTCAGATGAAAGGGTATAAAAATTAGGAGTCAGATTTCAAGGGACTATGAGCTGGGCCAGTGTCTGAGTAACAGACGGAAGTGTGGAGGGAACTAGGGACTCCGCAGAGTCAGAAGAGCAGAGTAGAGCACTCAAGTCTCTGAAGAGGTTAAGGAACTGACCAGAAGATGGTCCATACCTGTCCCCAAACAGAAGCGTGTGTGAAAGTTCTGCTGGAAGTGCTTAGGCCTAATTCAACCACTTTTTCTTCTTGACTTTCCTGGAACTCAGCTGTCTCAGAAGAAAACAATCTAACACAAATCTTTCCTCTGGAAATCTGCTGTTCTCCTTCCTAGTGAAATGGTTTTCTCCTAGTCATTTCGGAGGGATAGATCTTTGATAATGGATTTCAAATAATCCGGTATTTCAATATGAAAGTATTTAGTGACAAGAAGTTGTATTTCTGAAACTTTTGATTGCACAAGTAATTGTTTCCTTGAAAGTTAGTGAAAAAAGACTGATATATCCTCTATGTAACTATTTTCTGTCGAGGTGACCAAATATATTGAAATCCAAATTACTTAGAAAATTAAGGCCCAATTTAAAAATCATATAATTTTATAAGCACAAAAAATTATAAGGAAAAATCCCTGATATTTCTTAAATAGTTAATCTGCTGGAATATATCCTTTTAAGTTTGAAATATGAATCTCACTAGTACTTGCTCCTTTAATAAAAAAATCAGATGTGAAAGATAAATACATTAGTATATGTTGAAAATATTAATACTTTTAAAAATAAGTGTTTATAAAACCACAAATTCATTAGCTAGAAGGCAGAGTTAATCTAAATTTTATTTACATATTTACTAAATTAATTTCAAATGGGTATTTGTGTAACCACCCTTTCAAATATATAGATACTAAAATGAAATTTTCAGTGTCCTAAATAAGCAATACAGTCTGTGTAAAAAGTTACAAAACTCTAAGACATATTCAAATTTTATTATATTAATTATATTACAAAATAAGTAATGATAGAGAAAATTTGACTTATTAAAAAATTGACATTGAAATGTTTTTAATATCATCATTAGAGCACTATACAGGAATTCTAAATTATATATTCCTAAATATACACCTTTGAAAAATTGCATGTAAAGTATTAGTAAGAGTAAAATATGAAATATTTTGCTGAAAAATAGAGAATAAAAAAAGTTTTAAAATTTTTCTTTGGTAGAATAGTATCAAAGTTTATAAATATTTTAAAAATGATGAAATGGAAACCTGTTCTTAAATCACGCCTGAAAAATGCATGAAAGGGTTGCAAAATTTTTTTTGAGTTCCTTTCTCCCTTTTCCACTAATCCTGATTAGTGGAAACAGGATACACAAAATAAGAATCATAATGGTAGGAAAATGTCATACTTCATTAGTTCTTTATGTTCTTTAGAAAGTGTGACATCAAAGAAAGATATAAAAGTTGAGCCTTAAGGAATGAGCCAGTTGCACAGATTAGAACAAAACTGAAACATTTGGCATTAAAAATACCAATAAAATGTCCATATAGAATATACGTTAGCATAAGAGCATTGGAAACAGTGAGGAGTGGTAAACTCACAGGGGGAAAACTATAGCAGGATTGCAGTGTGACAATAGGTGGAAAGAGAACATTGCACCTTGGCACAACATTTAGGTGTTTCTTATTTTTCTAGACTGCAATGTACCTCAAAATTCATTTTCAACTGAGTGGCATTTTCATTTCAAATTGGCCATACTTCCTCCTTATGTAATGGCGCCCTCGAGAAAGTCACCCATGGGAAACCAGGAGTTGAGAAACAAATGAGATTTATTTGGTTATTTGGAGCTGCAGGTTCAGCAGGAGCTAATTCAGGTTGGCTGAAGCTGCTGACCCCGATCCTTTGTTCTCCTGTTTTTTATATCCATGTGCAGATTCACAAGGCCAGAGGGTTGCCATGGATACCACTTCTTACAGCATCATCATTCCATTGGAATGTTACAAAATCTTTTTACATCTGGATAATTGACACACAGAAGGTGGACATTGGGCAGTTTGTCCACCTTGAAATAGAACTGTTTTTTCCCCTTTCCATAGTTATAATGGCCAATAAAGGGAGAAGAGGAGGCCTTTTGGGGATGTGGCCAAAGTAGACTTGCTGTTTAAAGTCTAAGCATCTAAGCTATGATCTTTAGGCCATAAAATAAGTGAAGTTTTCAAGACGAGGGTGGAGTTTTCGAAGAGAAAAAGGCAAGGAAAGAAAGCAAGTGGTGGGGGTTATGAATTCCCTCACACCAATATTGGAAGTTCAGCAATTTCTCTCCAAAATTCTCTATGAGAACCTGGTAGAACTCTTGGTGCTGTGAGTGGTGAGTGTGGGAACTCTTTTAGCCTGGGTCACTCTGGAGGTCCTAACTGTAATGTCTGTCCACACTGAGCCTCCAGCACTTCATCAGTGATGGCTGGTCCTGCTGCTCCGGCATTAGCTGCAGCAGTGATTTCCATTTTGGAAAGCAATGCAGTCTCATTACCTGCTGGTCTCTCCAAGGTGTGGGCAGTGGTTTGCTCCATGGTCTCAACTCTCTAAAAGAAGAATCTTTGATTTTCAGTGTTCTCGGCTTTTTTGAAAATGGGAGAGACGACTTAAAGTCATAAGGATAAGTCAGTATGTATCAGTTTTAACCATCAATGTTAATGCTCTCATTTCACCATTCAAAAGACATAGACTGGCAGAATGGATCAAGAAACAAGATCCAACAGTATGCTGTATACAAGAAATACATTTAACTCAAAAGGATACCCATAGACTGAAAGTCAAAGGATGGAAACAATACTCCATGCAACAGGAGTTCAGAAAAGAGCAGGGGTAGCTATTCTATTTGCAGATAAAGTAAATTTTAAGCCAAGACTAATTAAGAGAGACAAAGAAGGTCACTATATCTTGGTAAAGGAAACAATCCAAGAAGAAGAGACAACAATCATAAATACATATGCAACAAATACTAGTGCACCCAGTTGTATAAAACAATTATTGATGGACATGAAAAATCAAATAAGCCTTAATACAATTGTTTTGGGAGACCTCAATATCCTGCTGTCATAAAAAGACAGATCAACTAAACAAAAAATCAATAATGAAATATTAGAATTAAATCAAACTTTTGAGCAAATGGACTTAGTAGATGTCTATAGAGTCTTCCACCCTACAACATCAGAATACACATTCTTTTCAGCTGCACATGGGACATTCTCCAATATACACCATATTCTGGTTCATAGAATATGCTTAAGTAAATGTAAAGGAATTGAAATTGTCCCATGTATACTATCAGACCACAGTGCAATGAAATTGGAAATCCATGCTGAAGGAAAGCACAAGAACTTCATCAACACCTGGAAGTTAAATAGCACACTACTGAACAATCAATGGGTCACAGATGAAATTAAAGAAGAAATTAGACAGTTTTTACAACTGAATGACAATGACATTACAACATACTGGAACTTGTGGGACACAATTAAAGCAGTCTTTTTTTTTTTTTTTTTTTTTTTTGCGGCACCGGGGATTGAACTCACAACCTCGCGCCTGCCAGGGCAGGCGCTTAAGGCACTGAGCCAAACTCCCGGCCCTGGCTTTTTTGAGGCAGGGTCACACTATGTAGCTCAGGACGGCCTTACACTCGCGTTGTAGCCCAAGCCGGCCTCGAACTCACAACGCTCCGCCTACCTCAGCCTCCCGAGTGCTGGGATTAAAGGTGTGTGCCACCACGCCCGGCAATGAAAGCAGTCTTAAGAGGGAAGTTTATAGCAGTAAATACCCATATCAGGAAAATAGAACAAGCTCATATAAACAATTTAATGTTGAACTTCAAACTTCTACAAAAAGAAGAGCAAACCAAACCAAAAGCTCATACAAGGGAGAAAATTATAAGGAACAGAGCAGAAATTAACACACTGGACACTAAAAAAGAATACAAAAATCAATGAATCAAAGAGTTGGTTCTTTGAAAAATTAAATAAAACTGATAAAGCCTTGGCCAATCTCATCAAAAAAGGAAAGAAAGGACTCAAATCCATGCAATTAGGAATGAAAAGGGTGAAATCACAACAGACCCTATCAAAATCCAGAAAATTATCTATACCTACTTTGAAAACTTGTATTCTAATAAGATGGAAAATACAGAAGAAATAGACAGATTCTTAGATACATATGAATTACTAAAGTTGAATCAGGATTATATAAAAACCCTAAACAACCCAATATCAATAAATGAAACTAAAGATATAATTAAAAAATTATTAACAAAGAAGAGCCCAGGCCCCAATGGATTCACTGCTGAATTCTACAAGAAATTTAGTGAAGACCTAACACCACTACTTCTCAAACTCTTTAATGAAATTGAAAGGGAAGCAATACTCCCAAATTCATTTTTGGAAGCAAGCATTGCTCTGATTCCAAAACCAGAGAAGCATCCAACTAAGAAAAAAAATTACAAGCCAATCTCCCTAATGAACACTGATGCAAAAATTCTTAATAAGATACTGGCAAATAGACTACAGCAAATCAGCAAAAAGACTGTATACCATGATCAAGTGGGATTCATCCCAGGGATGCAGGCATGGTTCAACATATATAAATCCATAAATGTGATACATCATATTAACAGAGCCAAGGATAAAAGTCATACGATTATTTCAATAGATGCAGAAAAATCTTTCAATAAGTGCAGCACCTATTCATGATAAAAACTCTACAAAAAATTGGAATAGATGGTCTTTATCTCAATCTGATAAAAGTTATCTATGACAAACCGATAGCTAACATCATACTAAATGGACAAAAACTGAAAGCTTTCACTCTAAAATCAGGAACAAGACAAGGATGTCCACTCTCTCCACTCTTATTCAATGTAGTTCTGGAAACTTTAGCCAGAGCAATTAGACAAGAGAAAGAAATAAAGCTAATAAAGACAGGAAAGGAAGAAGTTAAACTAGCATTATTTGCAGATGACATGATACTGTACCTAGAAGATCCCAAAAATTTCACCAAGAGACTTCTAGATTTAATAAGCAGATTTAGCAACTTAGCTGGTTAAAAAGTCAATACTCAAAAATCAATAGCATTTTTGTTCATGAATAACAATCTCACTGAGAGAGAAATTAGGGAAATAATACCTTTTATAATAGCATCTTAAAAATGAAATATTTAGGAATCAATGCAACGAAAGATGTAAAAGACCTCTATGCTGAAAACTGTAGTACTCTAAAAAATGAGATTGATGAAGATATTGGAAGATGGAGAGATATCCCATACTTTTGGGTAGGAAAAATCAATATAGTCAAAATAGCCATACTTCCAAACTTGTTATACTGATTCAATGCAATCCCAATCAAAATACCAATAACATATCTTACAGAATTAGAGAAAGCAATCCTAAAATTCATCTGGAACAAAAAGAGACCTAGAATAACAAAGGCAATCCTGGGCAACAAAGATAAGACAGGGGGCATCACAATTCCTGACCTGAAATTATGCTACAAAGCTACTGCGATAAAAACTGTGGTACTGGGAAAAAAACAGACCCAAGGATCAATGGAATTGATTAGAAGATCCAGGAACAGCTCCAGACACACTAAGCTACCTTATCTTTAATAAAGGTGCCAGACACATTCACTGGAAGAAAGACAGCCTTTTTAATAAATGGTGTTGGAAAAACTGGCTTTCTATATGCCAAAGATTAAGATTGAACACATATCTTTCACGCTGTACTAACTTAAAATCTAAATGGATTAAAGATCTCAACATTAAAAAAAAAAACCAAAAAAAAAGATCTCAACATTAAAACAGAAACATTAAATCTGCTGGAAGATAGAGTAGGTAAAATTCTTGAAGACATTGGTGTAGGCAAAGACTTTATGAATAAAAGCCAGATTGCACAGGAATTACCACAAAGAATCAACAAATGGGATCTCATCCTACTGAAAAGCTTTTGCACAGCAAGAGAAACCACCAACAGTGTGAAGAGACTACCCATAATCTGGGAGAAAATGTTTGCCAGTTGTCCCTCAGATAAAGGATTAATATCAAAAACATATTAAGAACTTAAAAAAATCAGTCGTCCAAGATTTAAAGTCTTCCAAATTCTTTGAACACAAGACCATCACCCAGAAAACTTCTGGTTGTTTTAAGAATGAAAGGACATATAAAGATATTGAACAAGAAAAATAATAGTTTTTTCATTCATGTAATTCAATATATCTTTGGGAAAAAACAGATTTGTTCAGTTTAATTAGACTTCAGACTTATGCCACCTTGAATGATTGGCTAGAAGCCCTCATGAAATTGTTTAAAAAACACTAATTAGGATGGTAATCAGACTCTTTATTAACTTATAGCAAATAAAAATTATAAATCATCTGTGCATACACATGATATATTCCAGATGATACCATATAACATGCAAAGTAAAAAAATATTAAATACTTCAAATAGAGTATCATTTAAGTATTGAGTTACTGGGTTATGTGAGGCAAAGTAAAAACCTTTGCCAGAACATCTAGTGATTCTCACATTAAGTCTCTGAATGTTAACTTGAAATTTCTTCCAGCGTCCTTCTTATTTGCATAGACCTTTTAGAAAATGACACTGTCCACATTCCTTTTATTGAAGCTATTTTAAAATCCCTCACTAATTAGATTGTCATATAAAAATGTTAATTCTCCTCAGTGCTTATAGGATTAGAGAAGTTTAGTGTTACAACAATTGTTACTTGTTTTATAATGAAACAATAACTTGGTAGCTAAGCAGTCCCTATGGGAAAGTGGATGGAAAGTAATTTTTTCCTTTATTTCAAAGAAATAATTTTTGGTCGATAACATCAAAGAACAGAACTCTGGAGTGTTTCTTAATGTTTTAAGCTGTGACAATTTCTGACAGGTTAATTAGTGCGGATTATTCTTTTGAGCAAATCCAACTGCAAAAATGAAACAAAGCAAGGTTAAAGGACTTATACTACTCAGAAATGTAGATGCTTTCTAAGAGAATTTAAGGGACAGAATACAATTTATTGAGTGTCCTAGACATGGTAAAAAAAAAAAAAAAGACAAATGATCTTCCTCTTTTTAATTTGATCAGAGCTGTTCACTTCTTTCTCAACAAATGAATTTCCACCAAACAAAATTGACCCATACATTGATCTACAACTGTCAATGGCCAGGATTACTGCATTTTCTAAATGATAGCAGTCAGGGAAAGTGTTGATTGCATTCTTAAAATTAAAACACAGATATCCATGTACTATAGAAGCAATATTTAGAGTAAACACAATGGAAAAGAGAAACTATTTTCTGAATGTGAAAAACATACTGAGTTCTCCAGCAATATGTTTAGCTTAAATGTCATCTTTAAAATAGACTCAAAAAAATCAGACGCAGCGTCACAAGACTGAGTCTTTAATGTTATATTTACCTATGATTCTGGTGTTTAGTTCCTCATGATGTAAAGTCATCAATATCATTAACAAATGTTACTTCTTGTGATCAAGATACTATGATTCATCCTAATAATTATTAAAGTTTATCATCTCTACATAGAAAACAAATAAGCAAGATGAAATTTTTAGATAAACATTATTTTTCAAGGAAAAGTTATTTTTTTTACTTTTGACATTTCTACATATTTGAATTCAAGTTATTGATATTTTAAATCACTCTGAAACACATTCTTTGGACCTTCAAGATAACAAATCTTGAAAATCTCGTGAAGAAATATATAAAAACATATAGTTCTTATAGTCAAATTAGAAAAAAAAGAGGCAGGCTCTTGAATCCATTAAAAAACAACAGCATCAATGTTTATTTTCAGTGAGATTTTATATTATACTGTAATATATATTTAGCACTATCATATGTAGATCTTCATAATACTATAAAAATTCATTAATGTCAATTTAGTGGAGAAATCAAAACTGAACCTCACACATGCTAGGAAGAGCACTTTGCCACTTAGCTTCATTCCCAGTTCTGTTACTGGGTTTTTTCGTAATCCAATTTAAAATGGGCAAATTACAGGACTTAGCACATCTCAAAAGAAGATACTTGAATGGCTAATAAATTTATGGAATAATGCTCAACATCTACGGTTTCCATGCCAATATAAATCAAAACTGAAATGAAGCATCATTCAATTCCAATCTGAACGCTTAATATCAAAAAGACAAAAAATAAATTCTGGCAAGGATAACGTCAGTAGGGATATAAATTAGTGTGGTTTATGAAAAACAGTATAGTGGTTCCTCAAAATAAATTTAAAATAAATTAATTAAACATAAATGAATATGATATAATCACCCCACTTTTGAACATATATTTATTCCCAAAGGAAATGATACCACAATAAAAAAGACATATCTGCATGCTCATGAATACTGCTGTGTTTTTCATAGCAGCCAAGATGCAGAATCAGGCCCAGTGTCCTGCCCGCCTGTCTGTTCTTACCCACTGCTCATCTCTGCTTGGCTCCAGGTGCTTCAGCCCGTGAGGTCTTCAGGTGCTGAAATGCACCATTCAAAGTCCTGGCTTTGTTCTTTTTGCAAGTGCTGAACTTTTACCTGAAATAATCCCATTTCCTCCTATCCAGGGTCTTAATTGTTAGTTATTTCTATTTTGGGCCTGTGTATCTCTTTTTAAAGGAAAGCTTCCAACACCTCACAATGTAAGCTTAGACATTTTCAATATACTAGATTTTCTAGAACAGTTTCAAGTTCACGGAAAAAGAACTACAGGACCCTTGCCTAATACATCCATAGCCTCCCTCACTATCAAACTCCTGCGTGAAATCGGTCCATTTGTCACAATCAAAACAAGAACACTGAAACATGATTGTTACCCAGATTCTGGAAACTATATTAGGGTTTACTCTGGCATTCTGCAATGTGTAGATTTGGACAACTGAATAACATATAACCACCATCAGAGCAGAATACAGATTAATTGACCTGCCTTTAATAGCTACGGTTCACAGATGGCTGTGGTTTCTATCTGGATGTCCCCCAAAGCCACATGCTCTCATAGATGGAGCTTTTGGGAGGTGACTGGACCATGGAGGGGTTCTCTCTAGAGAATCAGTCCACTGATGAGCATATGCCCAATGTGATGCTGGGAGGTGGGGACTGGTGGAGGAGGTGGACACTGGGAGCAGAGGTGGAAGGGTCAGCTCCCTCCCTTCCCCCTTGATCTCTCTCTGCTTCCCTACACCGTGCCATATGCATGGGCCTTCTGCCATGGCCCCTGCCTTGGAGCCAGTCAAACCGTGGACTGAAACCGCTACAAACTGTGAGCCAATGTAAACATTTCCTTTTTTAAATTGTAAGTGTCAGATACTGAGTCTCAGTGACATACATTGACTAAGACACACATCAATCTAATCTCACCCTCTCTAACCTCTGGCAATCATTGATACCTTTTCTAGGATATGATATGCTTACAGTAGCCCAATATGCAGCCATTTCAGTGTGGTTTCTTTCATTTAGTGATAGGATGCTGAAGTTCTTCCATGGCTTTTCATGGTTTAAGGAGTCATTACTTTTCAAGACTAAATAATACTTTGTCATCTGAATCTACCACAGTTTGTTTAACTCTGTACTTACTTAAGTCAAATCTTAATTATTTTCATATTTCGGCAATTGTGAATAAAGCTGTCAAATCCTCATGTGCATGCTTTTATGCGAACCTAAGCTTTCACTTCACTCCCATAAACACTATAGGATGTAATCTCTGGATTTTATGGTGAAACTCTTTTGCATTTTTTCAAACAGTTAAATTACATATTTTAACTTACATGCAGTGACACACACTATTAAAGATAAAAGCATACTTTCATTCAATAACACATTTGAAATATCACTTGGCCATAAGCCACCATTAAAATTTGCTGTCATCTGTGAATCATTACTTATTTTTCAGGCTAAGTGATTTGGGTGTATTATCTCACTTAAATATTTAAATCACAGACGGAGGGAATTTGCAATGAAAAGTATAAAATGCTAATGACCGAAATTGAAGACCATGCAAACAGATGGAAAGATATCCTATGTCGTTGAATTGGAAGAAACAATATTTTCGAAATGCCTATATTAATCAAAGTGAACCCCAGATTCAATGCAGTTTCTTTAAAAATTATCCACATTCTTTATACAATTAGAAAAAATAATTCTAAAATTTGTATGGGATTATGAAAATACTAAATAAACAATATTGATCAAAAAGAAAAAAGATAACATTATAGCACTTGACTTTAAAATATAGCATAAAATTGTAGTAATCAAAAGTGTATAGTATTAACATAGAAACAGACATAGAGACAATTGGTGTAGAATAAAGTGCCTAGAAGTAAATCTATGTATCTGTAGCCAGCTCATTTTGAGCCATGATGTTAGGAATACATTGAAAAGGGACAGACCTTTCAATAACTATTTCAGAAAAAACTGGGTGTCCCAACAGAGGATCCCTGGAATCTTTCTTCTAACCAGTTACAGAAATCAACTCAACATGAATTAATGACTTAAATGCAAGATATGCAACTCTTAGAAGAAAGTATAAGGAAAATAATTCAGAGGATATTTTTTGTCAAACCCCCAAAACATAAGAAATAGAGCAAATGTGGATGGTTGGTATCACATCAAATGATTAGTTCCTGTTACAGTGAAGGAAGCAATCGTCAGAACAGATCAACAACCTGGAGGCTGGTAGAAAAATCTGTGCAAATTTTTATATCTGAAAAACTTGTTAATATTGAGAATGTATGAAAAATACACTGATTTTAAAATGGGTCATAAGTGTAAGTAAACATTTCTCAAAGGAATACATACAAATGGCTAACAAGTGCATGAAAATAATGCTGTCACTGGTCTTCAGAGAAACAGAAATCACAGCCACCACCAGATAGCCACATGTCCTAGGAAGGATGACCTTGCTCTGAAAGACTGAAGGCAGAAAGTGCTGGTGAGGATGTGGAGGAAGGGGAGCCCTTGATACTGGTGATAAAGATGAAATTGGTACAGCAGTTAGGGAAAAAGTGCAGAAGTTTCTGAAAAAAAAAGAAATCAAAAAGAACTTAAACATGACCCAGCAGCAATCTCACTATTGCACATCTATCCCACGTGAAATCAGCATGTTAAGAAGATGCTTGCACTCCTATGCAGTAATAGCCACAAAAGCCCAGCAACATAAACAGTGTAAGCGCCAATCAACTGATTGAGGGCATAGAAAATATGGTATAGATATGCAATGGAATACTATTCAGTAGGAAGACATAATAAAACCCAGACATTTGTGACAGCACGGATGGACCTGGAGATCATTAAATTCAGTGAAATAACCCAGGCACAGAAAGACAGCTGCCACATGACTGTATCTATGTGCATATCTGGAATATAAAAAAAAAGTTGATCTCTGAACTTGAGAGTAGCATAATAGCTTCAGAGACTCAAGAGAGTAGGAGAGAGAGAGATGGAGAAAAGTTCATCTGCAGGTCTTAAGTTACAGTTAAGAGTAAGAAGGTCTGGCGTGCACTGTAAGATGAGTACAAACAGCTTCTGTACACTGCGTGTCTCAACAACCTAGAACAAAAGAGTTTGAGTATTTCCATCATAAAGGAGTGACAAATGTTTGTCAAGATTAATACGTTCAACCTGAGTATGCAGGTCTACAATGTAGCTAGACATTGCATGGTATTCCATTAATGTGTAAGTTTTAGTGTTTGTATGCATCAGTCAGAAATAAATACAATTCTAAAAATTTTAAACAGAAAATTTTAGCCAGTATAGTCTATCCTGGCTTTAATGTTTTTTTTTTTTTTTTTTTTCTTTTGCCCAAATTCATACGTTGAAATCCTAACACCTAAGGTAATGGCTAGGAAATTGGGTCTTCGGGAGATGATCAGGACCCTACGCATGCAGCACTCCTTGGTGAAAAGAGATCCCCAACAGCTGACTGACCCCTCCCACCATGGGAGGATGCAGCCGGAAGTCACCTTCTGTGAGCCGTTAGGTCAGCTGAGAGAGAAATCCGTGGGCGCCTCTGCTTTGGGCTGCCCCCGCCTCCACAATGCTGAGAAGCAAGTTTCTGTCTTTATACACCACTCGGCTTATGTTATTTTTGCAACCTGAACAGACTAAAACATACTTCTTACAAAATCCTCCTGTATTTTTATACCAAAACTCATTTCATATGGTTCTTACAGTGTAACAAGTGAAGTTTCCTTTTCATATCTGCCAGCTTATCTTATAAATAATTAAATGCTGGCTAGAAAGAACAGGAAATACAATAGCCTGTAATCAACTGCATTTCTTTGATGATAGAAACCAGTCTGTTTCTCTGTTCTTTCCGGCATTGCCACGAGAGACAGTGCGGTTACAATGCCTCCCTTGTGGCCTAGGTGTCTATTTAAAATTCATATCCTATGCACCTGTTTAAGCTTCTCCTATCCCTTAATTAGAAATGAATGCAACTGAGAAAAGGGCCAACAGATAGGGAGGAATAAAACCTGTTGGTTATTGCTCTTTTGGTGGCTCAAGGGTACTGATCTACAGCACAGCGTATTCCGCTTGCTGTGTTTGGTTTATTCTTAGTGTTTGGTGATGTCTTTGCAACATAGTGCTTCATTTGTTTTTGTCTCATTTTGCATAACTGTTTTCAGGTCATTTTCTCTTGCATTTCCCATGTGAGAAGAGAGTGGTGTGCATATTCCCAGAATTTGAAGATCAGCTTCAAAGACAGTGCAAATAAATGTAAACCTAACCCACTTCAACATAAAAGGAGAAAGATAAGATAGATTGTCGCACTGTTATATAGAAAATGTGGTAGGCTTGATAGTGTTTTGGACACATTCTCCTTAATACTTTAACATGATGATTCCAATTTTATAATGTAAAGAAAAATATACAAGATTAGTATGTTAAACAATCATGGGCATGTGTGAGGGGCACAAGTGTGGCGGTTTTAGCTGGTAGAGAATCAGATTGTTGGAAGAGGTGGATAAATAAATGGCAGGATGTACTAAGGAATGTGTACACACACACACACACACACACACACACAATGCTGTGGATGTAAAAAAAAAGGAAGGGGGCCCAGTGAAATTTAGTTAAACTGGCTCAGAAGACAGTTCTGACAGGTGAGTAAGCTCGAATGCCAGGTAAGAGCAGTAGAATGAGATACAGGTGGGCATTGCCCCAGGGACAACAGGCAGGGGAGAGCAAGTTTCTCTAAATGCAGTGTGAATGCAGGAATACAGTGATGTGCTCTTTTTGGAAATGTGGTTCATGACAAGGACTTTTTCAGCATTTAGCATGCATAGAGAATTGACCTTAGATGAACACAGCTACTTAAAATGTGATTTTGATCTTAAGGAACTCAAACTCATAAAGAGGACATCAAGCATGAATGGAAACAAATCACCAATTAAAAGAGGTAAGTGGCATAAGATGCAAAAAAAATAAGGATGATAGGGATTTCAGGATTCAGAGTGAAGACATGGCAGGAGTTGGAAAATGATTTGTGAAATGAATATTTCTTCTCATGAACTGTTAGCTGAACATTCTGTAACTGAGGAAAGCTTCCTCAAATGGTATGGGCCTTTACCAAAGGAAAAAGAAAAAAAAAAAAAAAGAAAGAAAGAAAGCACAATTGTAACTTTCTACTTGCCACCTGTTTAGTGACCTTTGGGTATTCCTGAACATTCAGATCGCTGAGCCACAAATTCACCGATGGTGTCTGTGAATTTCACCTTTTCTTCCTGAAGCACTGTATGAACCCACAATAATGAGATTCTAAGAAACTCTATCGGCTCTTTCAGTTTTAAATACTTTGGACTGAGCCAGGAGTGGTGCGCATACCTGTAATCCCAAGGCTGAGGCAGGAGGATAGTTATGAGTTCGAGACCAGCCTGGGCTACAAAGTGAGTTCAAGGCCAGCCTGAACCGCACAGTGAGACCCTGTCTCAAAAAATAGGGCTGGGGATTTAGCTCAGTGATCTAAGCACCTGCCTGGCAGGCCCGAAGTTGTGAGTTTGATCCCCAGTACAAAAATAAATAAATAAACAAATAAATAAATAAATAAATAAATAAATAAAAACTT
Source organism: Dasyprocta punctata (assembly GCA_004363535.1). Taxonomy (NCBI): domain Eukaryota; kingdom Metazoa; phylum Chordata; class Mammalia; order Rodentia; family Dasyproctidae; genus Dasyprocta; species Dasyprocta punctata. The sequence goes on along the minus strand of RJWM01019491.1, from coordinate 24,399 downwards.
CGGACTTTGCATCACTTCTCAGCTTCCAGAATGGGTGATCCAGAAGCAGTAGTTTCCAGGAATCGTTAACTTATTGCAATTCAATGAGGAGGAATCCGAAAACTATAATATGTGCTCTTGGCATTAAGATACCACAAAGTGACTTGTACTGGGCCCAATGATATTTTAGATCTGTGATGACTATGATTATAATGAAGTTGTCTTAACATAATGACTATAATACTACACTGAATTAAATAAAATAAAAAGTATTTTAATTAATAATTAAAACACTGGTATTTTCAGCCTTAATTGTGCTTCTGTTAAACATATAAGTAAAATTCAAACCATTTCTGCTTTAAAAAATCCAATCTCTATCTCTTTAATGTGTAACATAGTCTTAAAAGGATGCATTTTTTAACTGGAATTCAAAATACCAAAAATAACTTGAAGGTAATTGAATCTAATCATTGCAGAAAGATGGTAAAGTCACATTCGTTTAAAATTGGATGTAGCCACATATTTATGTTTTCTAGTGAGTTGTGTTTATTGGTAGGTAGATTTTTATTTCTGAAAATTGTTGTACTTTGATCTGAACTTTTAATTCTAAATTCTTACATAAAACAGGGAGAAAAGTATTCAGAGTAAAGCTATCACCAAAAAAAAAGAATATAAGTCCCAAAAATAAAAAAAAATGTAATTCATGTTTTTTCATGCACAGATATGTTTATAAAAAGAAAAAAAGAGAACCACATGTCTTAATAGAAATACATTGGGAAAATATGATTTATGTACCTGATGTTAAATAATTTATAGATATATAATTCATCATCATATGCATTATTATCAGAGTAGACTTATTTTAGAGTAGTTTAAAACTGATTCCTGATTCAGGGTTGCATTTTACTCAATAACCTTGTTTTTTGTGGCATGAATTTTTGTGGAAGGCAAATACATGTGAATCTTGTCTAGAGACTCATTCAGCAATTTTCAAACACTAAGATAGATGCTTAAGGTCTGCTTTTGCTATTATAAAGCTATAGACTACTGATAGTGCAAAATATATCAAGCAACAGTTGCTGTTTTACAGATAATGGCTACATTTAGTGTCCATGAGTCAGGAATCAATTTTAAACTGCTCAAAAATAAGTACAACCTCATAATAAACAATGCATACAAAATGGATTGTATATATAAAATATTTAGAACCACATACACAAACTTAGTGTAAATGAATTAAAAAATTAAAAACTATAGAATGTTCCATAAGAATGTGGAACTGAATCCAAAACTTGAGTGCCCATGTTTCCTGGTTCAGCATGGGTATAGATAGCCATGGGGGGAATTCAGGAAGTGGAACTACATATGTAGAGTAGTAATTGGCATAGTCTATGTTATAAAAAGGTAAGAAATAAATCAAAAGGAATGACTACTGGCTTTAAGTGTCAGAGTTAATCATTTTAATTTTTTCTAAGAAGAGATGCAGGTCACTGGTGATTTTTTTCAGCTAAAGAACAACGTAGTCTATTTAAAAGATAACTCTGATAGAACTCCAAGCTTACTACATATGATTTTAAGGACTTGACTCTAAAACAGTATTTCAACCTTTTCCTCAAAAACCTTTCTTGCAAAAATATCTGCTGCCTGAACACGTCTCCGGTATTAACCCCTATTTCTCGCTGAGCTATGCTTCTCATTACCTTTCTGTCGCATCGTCCTCCTGCCAGAGTAGGGGAAACAAATCTCACTCAGCTCTGCTCAAGATCTTTATTCCTCTGTTCACTGGTCCCCCAGATCTTGTTTCTGCAATTTTAAACTGCGCAAAGCTATAAACCTGTGGTTTCAATAGCGTCTCCACTGAAGCAAAGATGCTGAAGATCCAGTAACCAAATTCATTGAGGAAAGTAAAATTACCCCTCAAGGAAGCATAGGCCATGAAAATTATATTTCCCTGAAATAATTTTCATTTTAGGAAAGTTTTCAATTTTATTTGAGTATTAACAGAAAATATGATTAATGTTTTTCCATTTCTTTGGTTATCAATTGTTGTTTCTGAATGAGTACTTCTGTTTTACTGACTAGGTTAGATGTTTCTGCAAAAAAAATTAAACCTATAAAATGTCAATTAACCTTTTTTCTTTCTGAGAAAACTCAGTAAGTAAAGTCCACACTATCAAAATCCTCACATTATATTTGCCCCATAAAATTTAGACTGGGCTACAGAACTACTTTGAGGAAAATTTCATAAATTCTTAGTGTTCTTCAGACTTTCTACAAATTCAAAGAATTATGGGCCCAGATTTTTTGCTCAAGGCTATGATTTTATTTTTAATCTTTAACCTTGACAAAGAAAAAATGACTGATTTGAGTCAGCACATTAACCAGCATACTTGGAAAGGTTATGAAAGCTTTTGCTTCTACACTGTTGTCATGTTCTCAGAAAAAATTACCAACAGCATCATTCCCCAGGGAAGGACATTTTAAACCTTGACAGAGCATTGAAGATGGCCTTAAATTTGAATACACTGGTACACATTCCAAGTTAAGTGTGTCAACAACTATGAGACAGAGCAAGAGCAAGAGAAGGGAGGGGACAGAATCAAGTTAGAGGAATTCAGAGTCATCATGGACAGCTTCAGCCTACAAGAAAGAAGAAAAGAAAATGTAAATTGGGAAAATGGAAATTTCTATTGTCAGTTTCATGTTTTCCTGAGGGAATGAAACAATGCTAACAATGTGTTTGTGAGGCTTGAACTATCGTCTTGGTAGATGCTCGAGACAGAGAAAAACCGAAGAAGGGTTGATTTATGATTAGTGCTGCACACAGCATGGGCTGAGGGCTAATTCACACCATTTGTGGAGCTGTCTACATACTTCCACTGAGATAGACACTGGGCAGGGGATACACATACAGCACATGGTCTTGCCCAGATCTGACCACTGTCCCATCTCCCTGGAACCATTTAAGATCATCTCGATTTGCTCCTGGAGCCCTATAAAACATAGATAGCTGTGGGAAAGAGCTTCCACTTTTTGAAATCCAACTTCCGTGTCATCTCTTTTAGGTCACAAGATTCATGAGGCTGTGTAGGTTTTGATCATAAAAATTATCAACAGCCTGCAGGACTTGGAAACCTGAAGGATATTTCATCAGGATATTTCCTACTTTAGAATGATTTTCCCTGCTATGGAGTTTTTTCTAGAAGCATGAATTTTGTGCCCACTTGGACTGCAGCATAGATCTTCTGGATGCTTAGAGATCTCTTGCACTCTGATCTCAACCTTTGCAATCCAACTCTTTGTGCACCTGTCACACAGGAATCTCTGTAGGATCATGCTCTTGGAATTAAGGGAGAAAAGGAGTAAAGAGGAAACTGAAGAGGAGGGGGAGGAAGGACAAAAAGAGGAAAAAGAAAAGATAAAGAAGTATAAGAAAACTGAACAGATTGATTTTGTCCTCTAAGCATGTTTTTTCCTAAGCCTTGCCTGGTTTTAAAACAATTAACTTAAAAAGAACCAGAGCTGCCACACAGCCCTGGTTTGAGGCCCTGTGGTACGACCCTGTGGGAGATAGCCCCCGTAATATTTCATATGCCCTGGCCTAGGATGTCCACACAACAGAGTCAAAAAAGATCTGTCCTATCCACCTATTTCCATTCATTATTTGCTAAGTAACCACAGAAAGTCCCCTAGGATCAATTTTTATTAGTCTTCAAAGCCTGAGAGTTACTTGATGTGTGATTAAGTGGGTTATCTGAGAGCTCATTCACTGATACTGAACTTATTAATCATTTGATCACTGCATTTGGCACTTGAGTATTCCCAAAAGGGCCACACATTGAAAGGTTGGTTCCCAGCCCTGGAAGGCCCTGGGAGGTGGTAGCATCTCAAGGAGGTGGAGCTGCGTAGAAGGAAGCTGGGTGATTGGTGGCATACCTTTGAAAAGATGTCAGCACCCCACCCCCTCCTCTTCATCTCTCCGCTGTGTGGGCATTGCAAAGTGAACAGTTCCCTATGCTATGCACCCCTGCCACGATGTTCTTCCAACCGACCATGGACGGAGGACTCTGAAACCTTGAGCCAAAATAATCCTTTGCTTCTTTGAAGTTTATTTAACTCAGGTATTTTTTTCACAAAAATGGAAAGATGACTAACACAATAATACTTAATATTTTAAGAGTTTTTTCAAGTCTTCCTAACCTGTCTTAAATTTTTTTTTTTTTTTTCAGCACTGGGGATCGAACTCACATCCTCGCACCTGCCAGGCAGGCACTTAAGCTGCGGAGCCCAACTCCCAGTCCTAGTTTTTTTGAGACAGGTTTGCACTACATAGTTCAGGACAGCCTTGCACTCACCTTGTAGCCCAAGCCGGCCTCAAACTCATAATGCTCCTCCTACCTCAGCCTCCTGGATGCTGGCATTAAAGGCACACACCACCACGCCCAGCTCTTACCCATCTTATTTCAACAGCATTCAACATTCTTTGACAAGAGATTTCCAAAAAGTGAGAAGTTATGTTATTCACGTGTATAGGACACAAAGAAAGTATATAGTAGTCCTAACTGCATTTCCTCTTCCTCTGTCAGCCCTGGATTTAAGACATTCCACTCACATAATTTGAGTCCTTAATTCTTAGAGAAAACCAAGTGGCAATTACTGTAAGGCTCGATTCAACATGATTCTTTGGGTACCCAGCCTGTCTGCCAGCAGAGGCACTGTTCCTAGCCCATCACTGGTGTTCTTGGCAAACCCAGAATGCTGTAAATGAGATAAGATGGCGCACAGAAGCTTCCAAGCACCCAGTCATCTGAAAACACCCAGATATTTACACCAGAGGCCTCACGGGCTTTGTCCACTGAGGCATGGGACATCCGAGAACTTAGACTACTAGGGTTTACTAAGAGCTTCCCACCTATTGTTCCTCACCTTCCTTAGAGCCCTATAAAGAAGCTTCTCTTTGCTCCCTACAGATGGCCCTTGTGCCCACTGTCTGCCTGTGCCCAGGCACAATAAACTCCACACTGCGTTGCCTTCATGGAATCCTGGTGGGCCAGGCCGGTCTCTGCCTCACACGACTCCTCACAACTACCAATCAAGACTGGCATCTGTGAATTCATGTTCGGATGACTGCTCCTTCCTGTATATAAAGACATCTAAAAGTGTGTTTTGTGTTTTAAACTTTGATTAACAACTTATGAGAAGAATTGTTTATATTTTGTTTGGTCAAATACTTTATCCAGTATGGGATGGTATTTTGTAATTATCATTTCATATTTGTTCAATAAGTGCTTATTGCCTAGCAGCAAGCCAGCAAAGCAGAACGAAAAGGAAACACACTGCAGCTTAGTGATTATCCGGAGTGCTAAGAGAAACAGGTACTTGGAGGGAATGAAAGCAAACTACATGTCAAACTGTATAGGGTGCTAAGAAGGAAAAGAAAGTATTTTAGTGACAGAACAGTGATTTAGGTAATAAAAATAGTGTAGATAGCAAACTATAATGTAGATAACAAATTACCTACACAATAATGTAGACAATAATATTGATAACAGAAAAGATCCCTCTACGTCTTAGGGATAAGAAAAAACCATGCAAAGGAAGAATGGGGTGGGGACAGGCTATCAGGTGTCGCCATGTGGAAGGAGCATGCACAGGCAATGATGTCATTATCATTGCTGAACTCATGCATATGAGAGTGAAGAATGGACAGTGGAACTTGAATGCAGCTAAGTAGCTGGGAAAAAGAGAAGAGAAAAACGAGATGATGGAGCGAAGTGTAAGGAGTGTGGAGTAGTTTGGGTTCTATTCAGATGCAGTAGGAATATATTGCCACACTTTTCAGGGGAGAAGGGATGTCACATTGGTCAGAGGACTTAGTTTTGCTTGGGGCAAAAACTAAGAGAAGTCTAGAAGAAGGTTAGAAATAGAAACAAAGAAACCAGCAAGGCTGTCATAATTATTATGTGAAAGGTAAATATGAATTGACTTCAGGTTCTGGCAAAATAAGGCCATAAAGAAGGCTAGATTTAAATATATCATGGAAGAAGATTCAGCAAGACAAGGCTAAGAAGACTGCAAGATGGACGAGAACAAGCAGTCCAGTTGATCTGAGGATGAACTGATGGAAATCAATTCCCTGAGATGGGATAGATGGTTAGAAGACGTGTAATGATACTAACTAAATAAGTGATTATATAAGAATATACTGCAATGGTTCAGCCGTATCTCAGTGTGGTAGAGAACATTTCTTTCACAAAGGAGAGTCTTGGTTAGGTCCACAGCACCACAAAGACAAATAAATAAACAATATACTGCAGAGAGCTGTAAGGTGGAGATATATATATATATACACACACACACACGCACACACACACATCAGTGGTTCATCAAGATCTACATCTCCTTAAAGTCTTGAGTCAGTGACAATGTATCTAGGGAAATGATAGCAAGAAAACAAAAGCGATTGAAGGAACAGCCCTGGGACATTTTAAATCAAAGTCCAGGAAGGGCGCTGGTAATTGCGGTAAAGAAGACAGTAGACCTCCAAGCGTGGGACAGTAAGGTAGACACTAACAACACAGAGCCATCCAAGTAAGTCGGGAAGGAAGAGACAGAGGCCGAGGTCAAGGGCAAAAGCTGAGCCACCTGAAAAGTGCAGCCCTGGCAGCCAAGGAGCAAAGATCCTGCCTGAGCTCAGGAAGTGAGCCTTTCTCCTGCCTCCTCCTGCAGGACACTGACAGGGGCACCCCGCACCGGTCGGTCCCGGCTGACGAGGAGTTGAGGAGCTGCAGCCTGCAGGGGTCAGGTCTTCTCCATCATTACGCAGTGTGAAGAATGACCTGCGAGTAAAGGCGTCGAGGAAGCTCCCACAGAGATGAAAGACTGCGTGTCCTCTTGATGATAAGACTCCCAATCACTCCTTTGCCTGATTAGCCCTCACTCTGGGCCTGGAAAGGACTCATTCTCTTAATACTCACTGTGCTGAGGCCAAGGGTAGAATGCATTGGTTTTATAATCATGTATTCTAAATTACTACATATGGAGCAGTTTGAAACAACACCCACTTATTAGCTTACAGATTTGTAGGTAGAAGTCCAGTATGGCGGGGCTAGCTCTTCTGATTAGGGTGTCCCAAGGCTGAGATCAACGTGTCAGTTTATCTTTGTTCTCACCTGGAATTTCTCTGGTAGAAAAATTCTCCCTCCCAGTTCATTCCCTTTTGTCTGTGGAACTCAGTGCTGTGAGATGGACCCTGACTCTGGATTCCTCCTCTGCTGGTTATCAGAGGCCACCTGAATTTCTCGCCATGTACCCCATTCTGTCTTTAGACCAGCAACAGGGAATTTGTCTTCATGTTTCCCCTTTGACTTCTTCTTTTGTGATGAGCAAGAAAAATCATCTCTTAAAGAACTGATGCCCTGCTGGTGACTTTTTTCTAATGATCTGTACTATGTTAATGGAGCAACTCCAATCACGGGAGTAAAATCCGTAACATTCTAAGTACTTTGTGTTACTCGGGGGCTGTACACCAGGCTTCGGGTGAAGCTTTAGAGGGCAGAGATAGGCAGGAAATCTGGAAAGGCATCTTAGAATTGTCAGAATCCTCCCTGACTCAGGATGGGAATGAAATTTAAATTTGTAAACTTTCCCACCTTTTCCTACTAAATTATGGGGGAAGTAAAAATTATCAGTGACCGGATCTATGACTAGATATTGGTGCATAATATGTGACCTGAAAATTTTATGTAGTAAAATTCAAATATTGAAATTTTTATTGTTAGAAATGATTGAAATTAAAGCTACATAACAGTAGAAAATTTGCTTATTTCATTCGCCTATTCATTTCCAACTCTTACAACAGTCACACTGACAGATAAATATTTGATGAGTGAAGACAGAGAGGACCACAGAATCTGCATGAAACATTCTTACTGTATTTTCCTGTAAGACTCTGATTCAGTGATTCATTTTGCATTTTTTCCTCAAACATAGATTCAGAGAGAAAAATACTTTAAAAAGTTGCAACATTTTATACGCATGATTATCATCATCTTGAAACCTATAAATTTGCAACAAATAACAGTGACTTATGGTTTTTATAGCAGGTTCTCAGCACCTGTCCAGTAAATGAATGAATGAGAGGGTGGGAGTTGTAGGGACTGAATGTCATTGACACCAACCATGAAGTTAAGTAGGAAAGTACAAAATTAAAGGTTCATTGAATTAAAACAAATTTAAATATTTGATTCCTATATCATTCACATGTAATCAAGAAAAAATATGCAAACTATTTTGAGTTTTTTGGTTTGCGTTAATTTCATTGTTAATAAAAAGATTTTATCAGAAAGATCAGATGAGACTAAAACTAGTCTTTTAGGGCAGCGATGGCTGTTACAACAAAAACCTCCAAAATTTCAGTAGTTCGGTATAGCAGATATTAATTTTCCATCACATGAATTTCAAATAAACAAATGTCTCTAACCTCAACTATTCTCCTCGAGTTGGCTATTTAGGTATGAAGCTTCTTTCTGAGGCTCCAACATCTTTAATATGCTCTTCATGAGTCAACAAGTAAAGGAATTTGGAGGCGCAAAGTGGCGAGATTCTTCAAATCCATCTGAAAGTGGCACACCTCATGACCACATTGCATTGCTTAGAACTAAGTCACATGGACACAAAGAGACCAACCCACATGCTCCAGAAAGAAGAGGAAGTGCGTTTAGTGAATGTGTGGTAAGCTTCACCATAAAGCTTGAAATTCAGTGCAGAAGAACAGTTTCTCTAGAATAAATTGGGTTGGCAAAAGTTGGGGTATATATACATATATTGTATATAAATATTTTAACATCCAGTGATTTATATCTGTAAATTCAATGAAAATACTGATTTATACACCGAGAGACAGACAGAGCAAGAGGAGACCAAACAAAAGCTACTTGGAAGAGTATTAAATTTTTAAAAATCATACGAGCTTCTTGTTGTCTGTTCTTGGGACAATAATGAGGTCTTTATGCTATCAAGCTTGAAACTGAGAAAACAAAAATCACCTTGGATAGTTAAACTAGCAACAAGCATATGATGAGCTGTATGCCAGCAAGGAAGAAAAGAGAGCATGACTTCTTGGGAACTGGACATAAGTATCACGTGGAAGGATGAGCATACTAACACGCTCTGTGTAGCAGTTGCACTAGTGAATACATCGGAATCATACAGACACATGTTGGGAATGGTGACATAAACTTGCCAAATAATACAACTAATTAATGATCATCACGTGTTCTAGACCTTTTAATGAATTATCCCTGTGGTCATATTTAACATAAGTCATTGAGTATTTGAATAATGTGTTTTGATTCAACACACATCAGGGTGACCTGAAATTCTCATGTAGCTATATTGCCAAACAGAGCTTGTTGATCATGAGGCCTTTGAAGATTCTCTCTTTGGTGGTGATTTCTCCAGGTGATTAATTATGGCTTCTGATTAGGCTCTGAGATGAAAGTTCTGAACAGAGCCACATGAGTATTTATAAATCGTGCAGCTTCTGTCATAATAAGCTAGAGAACTGGTATGCTGGCATGCTGATCACCGCCCTTTTTCATGTATATTTCATTAATTGGTGAAGTTTTTCCACTTCTTGCTGCTTATTCTTGAGTAAAGATGATCTCTAGATCCATAAGGCACGGAATCATTCTTTTTTCTTACTGCCTCCATAACTTGTAACTAGATTTTTACTGCTTTACATGTTGGAGTTTTCAAACAGTTATGTAACATCAGAAACCCATTTGCTTTAAAAAATTTCAGTTGAAAGTGAATGCAGAATGTATATTGTGAAACAAAAGCTGTATCTAAAGGCAGGCAGCCTCAGACAAATATTAGAGCTGTAAAGTCAGGACATCTACTGATTATGTGTTTAGTATTCGAAGGCAGATATATAGATATATTTTAAGTTAAAAATTGTCTTTCTTTAAAAATCAAACTAATTTTTAGCTCTAGTTTTAAAGAGAATCCCCCTGTACTAGTTGGCTTTATTTTTACCTTTATCACAACTCCTTTTCCTATAAATTAAAAATAATTGCTTCTTGTGGAAATTATTTTATAAGGATAAGGCAGAAACAGGCTTTATATATCAAGATAAAGCATGCAAGGAACATTATTCTGTAACCCAAAGCAAAGTGAGATGCTTTGAAAACTGCAAGAAATGTTTTCAAATTATCTGTTCTAAATACTGAATTTTCATTAACTTCTGACCTTCATCGTACTCATATGACTTCCAGAGAAAAACACTTATCATTTTTGGTATAGCTTTCATCTATATATTGAATATCATATAGTAGAAATTACTCACAAAGAAAAAAAATCCTCAAAGCAAGCATAAGATAGCATTTTGAATTAAATTTAAAGAATTTAAGAATGAATTTACATGTTTGTATCTTAGTTTTGAAAGGTTTAATTTTGAAATATGAGCAAAATTTATATTTTACTTTTCCAACAAAATAAGATAAGGTGATGATTTGAGCTATCTAATGTGATTATGAAAATTCAATGGAATACAAAAATAAGCTTTAAAAATTCTCCCAGAAACAAAGAACCTGTGAGATTATTTTAATTATGGTGATTTTTTTTCAGATCTTCACTGAATTTCATGGTAGTAATAAAATAAGCGCAATCGCTTGTTTAACACCCATGCCTCCAAGAGCCAACCTCATTTCCACACAAATACATTCAGTACCGCCTCCAGAGCACCAGACCAGTACAGTCCATCCGGAAGGGACACGAGCATAAGAACAACCTGTGCAGTCAGCGAAGGAAGGCAGCAGGGAGAAAGAAGTGAAGTTTGATACTGAAAAATTTGTGCCTCAAAGAACGATTTTCAATTTTTGTTTTCCTAAGATATGTGATATTTCAGGAGTAACTGCCTAAGAATTGTTTGGTTGCACATCTTATTTTAAATTTTCTTTTAAGAACATTGATGGCCGAGGCTCATACACATTCTATCTGGATCTGTGGGGAAGATGCTGTCTTTATTACGACGTTTAAACTTTAGTAGATAACTGGAGCTCAATCCCAGTTCATTACTTCATTTTAACTCTCAGTTGACATTTGTTCCAAGGGCCTTGTACTACGCGTCTCCTTTATCTTTATTTAATGTCCTTTAAACCACTATCTGTAAATTATAGCCCTCAAAATTTAGTTGAAAGATGCTCAGATACACAAAAGTTGTTTTATTTTAATTTGAAATATTTTGACTAGAGTCTGTTTCAGTATTCACTATGATTTACATTACTGGGTCAAAAGTGTCACATGGTATAACAATGTACTGTAAATTACAAGTTTACTTTTGATATAGTCAGCATCACTCAGGATAATCAGAACGAAAATTATGGCCTTTAGCAAGGTATTTCTTATTCAATAAAAAATATTTTTGAACATTGTTACATATCCTAAGCAGAAACTAGCTTGTTATACTTTATTTTTTACTAATTTAGTGTTAATTGAACTATTAATTTCTGTTATTTTAAAGAATGAAATCAAAATGTAGTGTTATGCTATGTAAGGAATATTTTTTTTCTACTTAAAAAGTAATATAAGCCGGGTGTGGTGGCACATGCCTGAAATCCCAGCACTCGGGAGACTGAAGCAGGAGGATTGTTGTGACTTTGAGACCAGCCTGAGCTACAAAGTGATTTCAAGGTCATCCTAAACTGCCTAGTGGGACCCTGTCTCAAAAAATAGGGCTGGGGATTTGTCTCAGTGCCCTGTGCGACTGCCTGGCAGGTGCGAGATCATGAGTTCAATCCCCGGTACCAAAAATAAATAAATAAATAATAAAACGTAATATAATATTTGTAATACTTATAGCCCAAAATATTCCTTAAATTCTAACAAATTTGAAGAACTGCAATTTTATGTTTTATTTGAATTATTTTATAGTTCAAATAAGTCGCTTGTCGGGAGCCTGTCTATGCTGTGTGGCATCATCGTTCTCAGGTAATATACGGAATGTGATTAACAAGAGACTTTGCGTTCGCACGGTTTGTGAAGCCACTGAACTTCCTTGTACTCTTAAGCTCTTATTAGAAATGTGATTTGTAGAGCCAGATCTGTCTGCATGTAATGGGTGTTTGGTGGCAGTGCAACTTGCTACAGCCTGAGGCTATTGATAGTTCATTTGTTTTTCTGATTTTTTCCTCTGCCTCTTCCTTTCCAGAGATCCAGAGCAGACATATTTTCCAGCAGGATGGTCTTGCACCCACTGGCTTGGCAGGATGACGCACTGGCATAGCCTCTGAAAGTGATTAACTCACAGAACAGCTCTCCACTAGGGTGCTTGCAGCAAGTCACGGTCTTCTTTCCTCTGTAGATGTTTTCTCTTCTCGTTTCTGAATTCTGATGCTCACGACGCTGCATCCACATCACCAAAGACTACCCACGCTTCCACAGCCACACCAGAACCCTTGTGCTCTGATAGGGGTCCTTCCTTAGTGACAGATTTCATTTTCCTCACACCATCTTTATTACTTGAGAACCATCACATGGTTGCCTTGGCTGCTACCACAATGAATGCAGTAATTAGTGGCATTCCAAGGGCTGATATGGAGTTAAACGGGCACTCATTACTCTCCAGTGGATTCCAGCTCACAGTTGCTTCCAAGAGTGCACCTCCAGTCTTCCCTAGAGGGGCTCAAGAGGATGCTGAAGAATATTCAGCTGTTTCCTTAATTTCCAGAAGAGAACACTGGAGACCACTGAGCTCCTCAGTGGCTCCAGTGTAACCTGCAAAGGTAATTATATTCACACAGGTATCCGTCTTAAAATCATCATTTGTGCTCCAGCTCAGTACACAAGTCTCTGTCCTTTCCCCTGAATATCAGCTTACTACTGAAGCACCCATGGGCGGGAGACTGACAAACATCAAATCACAGGCTGCTGATTCTTTCCGTGAATTAAGCCGAACATGTGCAACGTGTTCTATGGCTGAAATAAAATCCTCTCATGAATTCTCAGATCCAGTTCTGCATGGTAAACAGTCCCATTTTTATGAGCCATTCTGGATGAAGTCAGCGATATTAGCCAGCTGGTACTCACTAATGGGAACTCAAACTATCACTTCTGGGCATTCATTTTCTTCTCCTACTGAAATAACGCCATCCCTGGCATTCAAAGAACTATCGTCTTTGATTCCATTCAAAAAGAGTGCAAAAGGAACAATTTTATCCTTGTCCTTGGAAGAATCTGTTGCTCTGTCGAGTAATTTGGATGATAATTTATGTCTGGATAAGACTTGTTTATCCATTTTCCCTTCAAAAATTTTCTATTTGGATTTGCTGTACTCTGATTTGACTTCAAAATGCACTACTGATGATCTGTCAGCATCAGAAAACATTTTAAAACTATGGAAATTAGGCAGATATCATGTTACTACAGTCTCCACTGAACTACTGAATCAAGACAGTGTATTGGGCATAGGAGAAAGTAAAATATCTCATGACCAGTTCAAATTTCACACAAGTGATAGTTCTTTAGATTTGGAGTTCACCTTTCACTGTTTCCGTGTTACTCGGAAGACATATTCAGAACCCATACATTCCAGTGACCTCAGAAACAATCAGCCACTGTATCCAGATTTGGGCCCTGATTTTGCAGAAGTAAATTCTAATGTTTCATTTTATACCATCTTGGCAACTCAGTCTCTTCCCGTACAGACCTCTCCCCATATCTGTAACTAGTCCAGACTGGGCACATTCCACAAGTATTCTTACCTTGAATTCTGATTTAAAACGAAAGGTCAGGACTGCTTCAGAACTGGCTGAACGGGATGTTTACCCTACTGTGCATGACTGAGAACCTCCCACTGCCAGCCAGAGTCTTTCCATCACTAGCTCTCTTACCTCATCCACGCTGGGCTGCATTGCAGCACACTGGCCTCTGATGAGTTCTGGTGAGTTTCGCGGTTTCTCCTTGGTACACTTTTAGAAATGCATTGCTTTTCTACAGGGAAGACAGAGCCTGTCACGGTCACCAGGTGCTCTAAACAGTCAAACTGTAATCAGGGCAGCAGCCAGCACGATGGGGGTGGCACCTGCTGTCGCACCTGTCACAGATGGTTATTCTTTATGTGCTGCCACCAAGGCCACCAGATCAATACGGGAGTGTGTTGGGGATGGCTAGACTGCTGGCAAGCAATCAGAACTGAGCTAGTCCAATTCATTACAACTACGCCTTCAAAGTTTAGGAATAACTTCTATTATTCTCATTTCTTGAAATAACTTCTCCGTCAGGGAGAACACACGTAACATACTCTTTCTAACATTACCTCCAGTGCTGGCATTTTGTAGTAGAAAAAAATAAGGAATTCAAGAAAACTTTATCAGATTTTTCTATCCTATATGGTGTCATACATCATTTTAAAATTTAAATCCATGAGACCTTCATCATATGTTACTCAAAGTATGAATTAAATATGTGGACTTTATTTAATAAAAGCAGTATATGAAATTAAATGTGTGGATTTAAATTCAGAATCTTAAATAATTTAAGGCAAATTAATTTTCTTACAAACACTTCTTACTTTAAAGCACTTTCAGGATCATTAATGTCTTCTTCCCTTGTAATTATTATCAAATTGCTAAGGTTGTCAAAAAAAAGATGAAGTTTAAAGAACTGTAATTATCAGAAAGAGGGAATCTTTTTCATTACTGAAAGTTCTGTCTTGTGGAATTTCAGTGTTACTTTGTGTTGGTGAAGCTAATTTTCCTACAAGGAGAAGCATAAATGCTTTTCAACTCCATCTATGTAGTTATGATTCAACTGTAGGAGAAACACATACTACCTGAAGTATTTTAGACCTGTAACTTCTGACAGACAGCTCAGCAATAGGAAAGACCAAGTCATTATATTTAGTATGTTCAAATTGATGAGATTTTCATTAACAAGTTTCTAAATAGAAGATAATAAATTTAATTGCAAATTTAAATGTAGTGTTCCACTTGTACTTTCACAATATTATAGCTTGTGGTTTAACTGTGATGTCTTTTAAAAATGCCCAATACACTATGCATGATAAATAATGTTCTGGGTAAACGCAACAGAAATAAAACTTCTCCTTTCAAACATTCTACTCCACCTGAAGCCACTTCTTGGAAATAATCAGTGCACTAATTTCCCACTACCCCCTGAATCAAACACTATGATTGCTATTTATGAACATAACCTCGCCACTTTTCACACCTTACTCCAACTGCAAAGACTCTTGGATGAGTCGGTCTCCTACTCTC
This sequence comes from Dasyprocta punctata, assembly GCA_004363535.1. Taxonomy (NCBI): domain Eukaryota; kingdom Metazoa; phylum Chordata; class Mammalia; order Rodentia; family Dasyproctidae; genus Dasyprocta; species Dasyprocta punctata. Next base: position 9,142 of record RJWM01019491.1, on the reverse strand, counting down.
CATCAAGTTGTATTTGATTTCTTAATAAATTTAAACTCAAAAGGCATTTTCTGGCCTTTACCAATATGTTCATCTATAATATTGGTCGGACCAAAATCACAAAATGGATAATGTACCACTGAGTTAAAAAGAGGGAGAGGGAATTGCCTTTAAAATACCTTTTGAAATGTGTGATTCCTGAGTCTTTAGCACAATGACACTATTAATCACAGTTGTGCATCTCCACTCTGTAAATTGGACCAGTCTGTGTGGGTTAGTTTTATAAATGAAGCAAACGAACTTCAAAGAAAAGAGGGAGCATGTTCTAGCAGCTCAACACTGTTTTCCTACAGCATATTACACTCCAGTTTTTCTATCAATAATTCGATAAGGAAATCAGAAAGAACAAGCAGAATTTCTTAATCCGGATATTCTCCAAAAGCAATTGATTTTTAAAGAAGTATAAAAATGATTTATATTAATTTTATTTATTATATTCTTAACTGCCAAATTCTAAATTAAAGAGTAGAATATTAATAAATGATGATGAGATTTTTTTTGAAAAGTAAAATTCAATGTAAGTCTTCAATAATATGATTTATTGCATCTTCATGAAAATTCTTAGACAATTATAGTTTACTGAGGGCATTTTTGTTTTGTTTTTCCTTAAGAGCTTTGATTTATCTCCATGTCTCTGTTTGCATCTATTAGTATTCCCCACAGATGTCAAAATGCACATCTTGAATATTTCATCATTCTTTTTTATTTTTAACTGATGCATAAAATTTGTATATATTTACACAGGGAACGTGTGATGTTTTCATACATGTATACACTGTGTAATGTTCAAGTAGAGGCAAACGTGTCTATCATGTCAGTCATGACTTCTCATAATAAAAACACTCGAAGTCCTTTCAAATTTAAAGGAAAACACCGTGCTTTGTCTTCATCTGTAGCCACCTACTGTGCCATAGGATGCAGAACGTCTTTCTTCTACCTAACTATAGCAGTCACCCATTAACCGATCAACGTTACCACTCTCCTGCCCCCAGCACCTAGTAACCACTCTTCACTCTCAGCCTCTGTGAGATGAACTGCTCTAGACTGCATATATGAGGGAGACCGTGCTGCACATACAATTCTGTACCTGACTTATCTCACTTAACATAATGACAGGATTTTATTCTTTTTGGAGATGAATAATATTCCAGTATGTATATGGACCACCCTGTTTTTACCCATTCATCAGCTGATGGAAATGTTGGCTGCTTTTGTTTCTTACCTGTGGCAAATAGGAGTGCAATGAGCATAGGAAAGCACATGCTCTTTCAGCTTAGGGCTTTCATGTCCTTTAGGTATATACTGAGGAGCGGGATTTCTAGGTCACACAGTAATTCTATTTAGAAAAAATTTACCAATATCTACATAACTGTAGTTCTGATAATCCTTGGTTTGGTGTTTATATCTGACCCCTGGGACTCAGTACCATTTAGAGTTTAGACCTGTGTAACCCTGTTGTTCTACCCCAAGTCGCAGTGCTCTTGTCTTCTAGCCCACTCTCCTGAGACCTTGAATGAACCCAGGCACTCGTTACCTACCTCGGCGGAGCCCTCAGGCCTGTGTCCAGGACTGGCTCAGGGAAGTGTGACCTCTGTACCACACAGGACCTCATACTTAGAAGGACCCCAATCTTGGTGGAGCTGTTGTGTGTGGAGTTCAGGGTGACCGAGCAGGAGGACAGGTCCAGATGTTATGGAAGCTGATGGCTTCCACCAAACATTAGAATGCATTCGTGTCAAGAAATGAAATGCAACCAGTCGAGGTACCCCTGAGCTTTAATGTTTCTACTCTTGTGTTAAGAACAAAATTAATATGTGAACAATGAAATATGAGAGACTTAGAGCATAAAATATGTAAGTTCAGTGTTCATAGAAATTGACTTCTTTATATCTTTCTGTTGAAGCTTCCATCCCTTAATACAAAGATCAATGGCAATATTTATAACAGTTGAAAAGTTTCCATTTCTTACTTAGAATGACACTAAATAGAAAATAAAAAGGCCATAAAAGTTGAAAGACGCTGTGGAACAAAGGACCAAAACTTCATATTCTGGGACTTTTAGCGGCTTATCTTTCTAGCTTCTTTGACCAAATGACCCTGGTCTTGAAGTTGTGCTGGACTCAGCAAAGTATGTATATGGCCCTGCCAGGGGCCCTGCTACTGGAGAAGTCACTCCCATGACTCTGCAACCCAAGCTTCATGCCCAGGGTCTCTCTCACTCTTCACCCCAAACCGGCAGAATCTTTTGAAGTCTCATTTTAGACATTTTGCTTATTTTTCTTGTTTATTTTGCTCTTGATTTTCTTCTTCCTTTCCACAAATTGTCAATTTTCATTTTTTAATTCTCAGTCTTCTATTCCACAAAGATTCTCTGGAGCCATAGCTGGATTTATGGCTGCAGATATGTGCAGAGAAATCAACTCTTCATTTTTGACTACTCAGCACTTTTTGCCAATAACTCTCTGAAACATTCTAAGCTAGGATAATGCTATTATTTCTTGAAAGCCAAAATCTTTACCTTTTTCCCCACCTACACAGCTATTCACTTGTGCATCTCCCAGGTGAAAGCTCTGTCCATCGAGATTTTTGAGCTTCAGAATAAATAGACTTCATTTTATCAAGAGTACGATCAATTCTGTCTACAATGTTCTCTTCCAGCACTTTATGACAGGCCACTAGTATTAGTTCAGTTTTTCTCTAGTCACTCCTAGGCAGTATTTTTGTAAATGGAGCTATCTTTTTCCAGTTTATAGTCTATCTGATCTGTCTTTCATATCACTTTCAGAGATATTTTATATGCTTCTTCTTCATTCCTCAGCTTTCAAAAGTATAGTAACTTCATTTCTGATAGGAAATGAATTAAAATCTTATGATTTCCACCTACATATTCTACCTAGAATATTCAACCTCGATCATAGTACTTTAAGTCCTTCTACTCATCTCTCCCCTATTTTAGAATTATCAGTTGCTCAATCCTATCACCCAGCTATAAAACTTTACAGTTTAGAATGCATAAGTCCTCCTCATGAATGTCCTCCATTGTGCAGTTTGTTAGATTTCCAGCACTGAGGCCCAACTGAAGTGCCATTTGCTATTGAAGGACTTTGGTAAGCCTCATGCTTTATTTTCTCCCTTATATTTAGTATTATGGAATATTGTACAAAACTCAGTGTGATCTTGGCTTTGGTTGTTTCTTGTTCTTGTTAGACTCCTTAGATTTTTTAGACAAAAATCATATGTTATGTTATATAGTGTCTTATTAAAGATGTATTGCAATGATAGAGTTATAGAAAAGATTGTGAAATACCTATCTTAAATATGATCACAGTGATCCATCAGTGTAATATGCATTAGCGAGGGTCAGTCATGGGAAGCTGCCAGGAGCAGAGCAGCACCAGCTATGGCTGTTTGGAAAACTGGGGAAAGCGGGGGATAGGAAAATGAAGAACATACCAAGACTGGAGAAATAATCAAGGATGGAGGGAGTTGGATAACTCCATATACAGTGAATTTAAGAAATTGACAACTCACTCATGGCTCCTGTGGTGTGCTACTTTGTATTTATGAATATTACAGGATTACAGGCAAGCAATTTCATTTGTCAAGGACAATTATTGTAAAATAACTGCCATTAATTCGATACCGACTTATTAACTAACAATAATATTGACTTGAACTTCTGGTCTCTGCACAAATTGACAGAGGGGAAACATAGAGAAACTCCTTGGGTTGCATCCCTTGGCCTATCAATATTCGATGAGTTTGCATTGGAATTTGAGTATACAATATCTTGCTCATTATTCACCTCCTTTATGTCTTCTTAGCTCCAGTCCTAGGGCATATCTTGATCTTGCCCTTCTAGTGAATGTTGTCTCTTACTCCAGGAATTAACAGAAGCTAAGAAAGAATTGGAGGAGAGCAAATAGTAGATGATAAATATGGATTAATGAACTGATACTCTCTGTCTTTTGCCAATGGATGAGCCCAAAAGAGCGAATTCTGAGAGTAAGGAGAAATACTTGCCTCTCTGCAGACATAGTTTTTCTTAGTTTGCTATTATCAGACACTTTTACACAGAAAATTAATAAAACACTTTTTTCTGTTGTTTCTCAAATTTATACATAAATCACATAGTGCAGGATAAATGTCACTATTATAAGTATTGGATAGTAGAATTTTGAGATGCTGTTTAATATCAGTAATGCACATTATTCAGACTCCTGGACAGTGCTTTATCAGTGGTTGGCATAATCTGTTTTCCTCTTCAGTGTTTCACTCAGCAACATGTTCTGTTGTCCTGAACTCTCCGGCATGGATCATGTAAATATAAATAACACAGGTACTTCATGGTCTCCTGGAGTTTAATTTGCCATGAAAACAGGAAGGTAATAAACACTAAGCAAAGTAAGTTCATATTTCTACAGAACATTGTGCACCTATTCTGGTGGTCTGGGTGGAATATCACCTTGATTAGCTTAAGAAATCTCCTGGGAAACTGGTGGAGCACATTTCTGCGTGTATCCGGATGGGTCATGGAAGTGTGACTCTGGGTATAAAGATGCTTATTGGTCCATTTCCTGGCTGGAATTCTTCCCTTCCCTTTCCCTACTGCTATAAACTAAGCATCTTTGCTCTTCTATGCCCTTCCATGATTTTTCTGCCTTGTAGCTAGTCACCCATGATCTAAATCCCCATGGAACTGTAAGCCCAATTGTACAGCTCCCCATTTAAGTTGTGGATATGGAGTAATGTATTTCATGGCTGGAAAGCTGATTAATACCAATATCAAAAATAGAGTCATTACTGTGATACTTCCTAGACATGTAGTTCTGAGGCATTTGGAACTAGTTTTCAGGAGGAATTTATAAAGGTTTAGAGATGAGGGTTAAAGAGCCCTAGAATGCTGTAAACAGAGCCTGACTGGCAACTGTGGCCATACCTCAGAGAACTAGAATGTTTACAGGAGTGCAGATAGTATAGGCCAGGCTCAGGAGGTTTCCGCTGGGAACAAGAACTCCACTGGGGGTTGGACGGGAGGCTATGTGTACTATGTTCTGACAAAAGAAAAAATCATTACAGTTTGTTCATGTCCTGAGCCTTTGCTGGAGACTCAGATTAAAGGCGGTGGACAAAATGTTCTGACGAAGGAAATTTGACATCTTAACATTTGGGCTATGTCAGAAGTATTTGTGACTGTTTTTAGCTAGGTTTATATTGAGAAGTTTGAGCAAAAAGTAGAGGAAAAAAATTTGAGAAAGTCAAATTTTGATCAAAAAGCAAGCACATATAAAATTGGGAACACGGAGGGTACAACTGCTGGAACCATCAGTACCATTAATTAGGAAACAAGTTCATTGTACAGGAATCAGGAGAGACATGCCGTGAGAGCATCTCAGAAATCAGCAGTGCCTCACCATCCCAACCTCAATGCCACCAATGTGTCAACCTTTCACTTGAGAAGAGAGATCCAGGTACCTCGCTCAAGGAGTGTCTCCTAGGGAATTAGTCACACACGATTCAGTTCACTGTGCTCAGATATTCATGTACTCAGGAGTTCCTGCAGCCATGATCCAAGAGTGTCTGGCCACTGTTCTCTCCATGAGATGACCTTGGTGTACTCCACGTAATAATGGTTTCTCTGGAAAGAAGAATGAAAGAGTTCAGAGTAAAGGAGGTTTTAACCCAGATTTTGAGTGAAGTCCAGAGAAGTCAGACAAGGAAACTCTGAGAGGACAGTGAATGGAAACTGTTCCCCAGGAAGTTAGAGATGCCAGGAATGTGGGACACCTGCAAAGTAAATATGCAGGCTTTGTGTGAAGTAAGCCCAACAAAGAGACTGTGTGGGCCACAGGAAGCAACATCATACAGGTGGAGCAGTCCAAGCCCTTGGGCACTCAAGTTGCTCATGGTCATGTAGCCCAGGTGGCACTTATGACGCTACAGAACTTAATGTTTTTCCTACTCTGTATGAGTCTTGATTTGATCTAATTCTTCTCTATCCACCATTCCTGTGTTTTTGCAATAGGAATGTTTTCCCTGTGCCATTGTGCCTTAGGATTGTGCAACTCGTTTTTAATTTTTACAGATGTTCACGTCTAAGAATTCGCCTTGAGTCTCAAAAGAGATTTTGACTTGGACTTTTGAGAAGTTCTGAAACTATTGAGATTTTGTGGAATGAATTGTTGCAATTCTGGTTGTGCATTCAGGATAATTGTGTTGTGTTAGGTAGAATCATGAACTTGCTTTTTTTCCTAATAGAGATTAAGTGTGGTTTAAGGAGATAAGTTTGGGTCTCTTTTGCTGTTGTTACACACATAAAGACACCAAGCATATTAAACTAAGGTCCCCTTCACACTTTGTACAACCTCCTTTTAACTAACTACATCTACAATACCTCTGTTGTTAGTGACATCTTTGTACAAACTCCTTTTAACTAACTACATCTGCAATACCTCTGTTATTAGTGACATCACAATCTGAGGCTTTCGGGGGATAGGATTTCAACATAGTTTTTGAGGAAGGTAGAGGGTACACAATTCAACCAATAAAGAAACACATGCACACACACAAACTCAATACTAAATTAGCTTTCTTACTGATTAATCTAATTTTTTTCCTTTTAGTGGCACACTTTTCTAAGCTTGAGGCATGAAAAATAATTGTCTATATTTTCTATAGTATTATATTTATGTAATTTGTTCACTGAAAATGAGCATATTTGACATTTTAAGTTTTATTTGATTACTACAATTGTACACAGATTTCATAAAAATATTGTCGTAGATGTGCTGTTATTATTCAATATAAGGAATAACTTTTTCCACAATTATTGAAAGAGAAAAGTAAATAAGGAAACTTTCTCAACATGTTCTTTCTGATTATAGACTGATGTGTTTTTATTCTTTTGTCAAAATTTTAGACAAGTTAACCTGTATTGATCTCAGTATTCTCATTACAAAACTTGTGCTTTAAAGTCATTTCTTTTTCAAACATTCTGTAAACATAAGGCTGTGCATGTATTTATTACAAATGAGCCTTCACTTCAGAATGATGGGTTGTGGAACCTATTTGTAAACCACACTTATGAAGCCCACTCATCCCCAAGTCACATGTTGCTTACAGGATCGTTTCTGGACTTTGACTCCTCAGATGATCTTTTGTGGGTTTTTTAGAGGCTAATGACTCCACACTAAAGCAGAAGTTGGTTCAGAATCCTTACAGATTGTCCAGGCTATTTACTTACATATTTAAAAGTTTTGAGTTGTACAGTTCATTTAGTGGGAAGATGGCAAAATACTGAAAAGTTAAATAAACCTAGAAATGCCATTCTATGACTAATTAGTTCTTTCAAGACTCTGACTGAGCCTCCATTTGATTACTTGTAAAATGAACTGCTGCTCAGTTTGCTGGAGATTTCACAGTTTTCACAAACTGACCTCTACAAACTTCTGCCCCACTGCTCTTTCAGTGATGTCTTGCCCCACAACTTTCATGTTCTCAAAGGTTACTTCTGTGTACTGTTTTTGCCATAACAGCATTTAACTTCTGGCTGGTCCTTAAACTGTGAGCACCTGAAATACGAACTTGATGCTTGACCCCAGTTTTACTGACCCAAATTTTACCGCAGCTTACCCTCGACACATTCAAACACTGTGGACTAATGTTGCCTGATCTGATGTATAGTGTCTGTACAAACACATCAGCTCCTCATTGTGGTTTATACATCTGACTCTACATGTGCCCAGTGCTTCCAATTCTTCTTCAGGTCTTTTTGATTGATATTTATGGTTTTTAACCACAGCTCCAATTCCACAGTCAGAATTCAATTAGACAGCATCTAACCTCTCCTTTCTTGGCATCCAAATATAAATTCCTTAAATCACATTAATTTCTATATTTCGATTTTGTGTTCCTGCCTTTCCCCATTCCTATGATATTTCACATTGTACTTTCCAAAGACTTACTTAATTTAAAAGAAAGATTATGTGAAAATTCAGTGTATATTTGTAAATGAATAAAATTCTACATATAATTTTGAATATTCAGATGATAACTTTAGCATTTTTGATTAAAGGTTATAACCATATCTATACTTTTCTATTTTTTCCACTTGTACTCTTATTTTAGTTAAACTATCTCCACTTTGTTTAGACATTGTATAAATTGTTATCTAGTGTTTTTTTAATCTCTTCTTTTTGGATACCAGTGCTTTAGTAACTCTCCAATAGTCTGCAAGTTATTTCTACTGGAAGGAAATAAAATAAAGTTGCACTTTATCATTCTCACAGCTGAAATCAATAGACCAAATCATGTTCCTTTACATCATTTAATATTTATACCTGGAGATGTATAAGTGTCATTGTTTCTACAAGTGAAAAAAAAACCTTTGCTTAAAAAAAAATAAAACCCACAAAAGAAAAACAAAAACATTTTTTATGAATGACTGGGAAGTGTATTTATTTTTATTAACCTCATAGTAATCAATACCCAAATTTTATACCTGACTAATATTTAATAGCATAAGAGATGAATTTGTCAGCTATGATACCACAGAAATGTAGTGGAAAACAACACACATGCAAAGGACTTGAACCGTTCATTAATGTCTCACAGAAATTAACATATTACCTCTTTTTTTTTTTTTTTTTTTTGCGGCACCAGGGATTGAACTCACAACCTCGCACCTGCCAGGGCAGGCGCTTAAGGCACTGAGCCAAACTCCCGGCCCTGGTTTTTTGAGGCAGGGTCGCACTATGTAGCTCAGGCCGGTCTTACACTCGCGTTGTAGCCCAAGCCGGCCTCGAACTCACAACGCTCCGCCTACCTCAGCCTCCCGAGTGCTGGGATTAAAGGCGTGCGCCACCACGCCCGGCTAACATATTACTTCTTACAGTGTCCTTATCTTAGTGTGTGTCTTTAGAGTTTAGGTTCAATTCTCAAGCTATCCAGTGCCAAATCCACTTAGTCTTAATGTGATCTAAGATTTATTGAACTACTTCCTGTCTATCCTTCTGTCTTTCACATAGGAATACACTCTTGCCATGCTTATTTGTAATGTTAGATTCAACAGTATGAAATGAATTCTCTAAAAATATTTATTGAA
>RJWM01019490.1:0-39044 GCA_004363535.1 Dasyprocta punctata | reverse complement strand
TTTTTTTTTTTTTTTTGCAGCACCGGGGATTGAACTCACAACCTCGCGCCTGCCAGGGCAGGCGCTTAAGGCACTGAGCCTAACTCCCGGCCCTGGATTTTTTGAGGCAGGGTCGCACTATGTAGCTCAGGCCGGCCTTGCGCTCGCGTTGTAGCCCAAGCCGGCCTCGAACTCACAACGCTCCGCCTACCTCAGTCTCCCGAGTGCTGGGATTAAAGGCGTGCGCCACCACGCCCGGCTCAGCTTCAGTTTTAATTTCCATCATCACTGAAGCCAGGACCCAGGTCGACTGGTGGTGATGACCAACAGGACACATCACCTGCTAAACAAACCTCAGACTTTCCAGGCCCTGCACCTTGGGGCCGACACGGCCCCTGCCCACTGGGGTCCCTCAGGCCTTCACCTATCCCCACACCCACTCTTTCCCGCGGGCTCCTCACCCACGAAGGAGAAGCCCTCCCAACCCTCAGCCCCTCACGGCAACCGTCTTCGCCACCAACAATCCTTTGGGAGTTTCTCCAACATAAATCCTGCTTTTTCATTTCACAGTCCCCTGCCTGACACCTGCCAAGACAGCTCCCGTACCCTGCGGGAGATGACGGGGCCCCTGCCCAACCCCTGCCCGGCCCCTGCCTGGCCCCTGCCCAACCCCTGCCCGGCCCCTGCCTGGCCCCTGCCCAACCCCTGCCCGGCCCCTGCCCGGCCCCTGCCCAGCCCCTGCCCGCCCCCTGCCCGGCCCCTGCCCAGCCCCTGCCCGGCCCCTGCCCGACCCCTGCCCAGCCCCTGCCTGGCCCCTGCCCAACCCCTGCCAGGCCCCTGCCCGACCCCTGCCCGACCCCTGCCCGGCCCCTGCCCTGCTCGGGCTGTGCCCCAGCGCCTCCCTGGGGCCTCTGCATTTGCTCCATACCTCTGGCCCCTACCTTCCTGGAAGCCCCAGCTCCCTCCGTACCATGCGGTGGGGAGTTGCCTGTATGGACACAGGGCATGCACAACCCCAGAACCTTCCCTAAGTTCTCGTGTCTGGCTCACTGGCTTGGTAAATATCTTGGAGAAAACGAAGCCAGCGTCCCTGCTCTGTGGGCTCTGAGGGAGCAGGTGGCGGCCGTGACCCTGCACTGGGCATCGTCTTGCGTCCTCTGAGGACAGAGGGGGTTGCTCCCAGGGCTGTGGGCAGGGACAGCGCCCAGCGTGCAGCCGGGTCCCCCAAACCCAGTCCTGTAACAGACATCGTGCAGGCATACCCAGGTGGCCCAGCAGGGGAGGAGCCCAGGCTGAAGCAGGGACAAGGAGTCTGCTGGGTCAGTGCCGCCTCGCCTGGGCAGACCCAGGTATCCAGCCCTGTGCTCAGCCTTGGGGAAGGGGTTCCTGGCGGCCAGTGCCCCCACTAGGAATGGGGACTCTTCTCTGCCTTTCCCCGGAGCACAGGGCAGGGCAGCCACCCCTCAAGAGCTTCCAGGGAGCCCCCTGCCCTGGGGGCGGCAGCTGGAGCCCCTGCGCTGGAAGAACCTGGGCAGAGAGCTCAGCAGGCCGATCCTGGATCGGGGTGGTCAGTGCAGGGGCACAGGTGTGGCCGCCTGGACAGCACTGGGGCCTGGAGGTGGCGGGGCCGGCTGACCTGGAACTGCCCAGGATGGCAGCGTGTTCCAGTCCACAGAGGGGACTGTCCCAGGCCTGGGGCTCCGGTCACTGGCCTCCGCCCCCAGGAGGCAGCCAGCTCTCAATCATCCCTAATAACAGGGTTATTTCCTTTGCCTCGGGAGGTTGGGGCCTGCCCTGCCCTGCCCGGCTGAGGAGGTCATTAAAATCTCCCAGAAGAGGGCCGTGGGGACGTGAGGCTGGGGGCGGCCTCTCAGATTCCGCCCATCTCAGCAGGACAGGGCTCTGGGTGGCCTGAACACCGCAGGGCCCCCTCTGGTGACAGTACTGAGGGGCACCCCCAAAGGGCCTAAGTGCCTCTCCCCGCCCGCCCTACCTGGGGCCCCCCGCCACTCCCTACCCAGGGCCCCCGCCTCTCCCTGCTGTGCTTGGTCAGCAGTCCCGGCCACCTACAACCACTGGGTTTGGTCAGCAGGGGGCGCTGGAGCACAGGACCACGGCAGGCCTGTGTGACCCACGGGTCCCTGGGTGAAGTCGTCCTGGCCCTGTGGTCCTCCCCTGACTCCTGGTGACTCCTGGGAGATGCTCCAGCTTGAAGCCTGGTCCACCCAAGCCAGCACTCACGGGAAACGTGGCAACAGGGACACAGGTGTCCTTCATTTCCGTTTGTCCTCCGAGACGGGGTCTCGCTGTTGCTGAGGCTGGCCTTGAGCTTAATTAGGTAGCACGGGCTGGCCTCGAACTCTTGGTGATGTTTCTGCCTCAGCCTCCCAAGTGTGGGTTTACACGTGCATGTTACCACACCCGTCCCTCATTTCTTGCTGTCCCTGGTCCCACCTTGACCTAGGCCCTGAAGTGCTGTTATTCCCGGGGTGCCCTGCCTGCCCAGCCAGGCCAAGACCCTCCTGCCTCAGCCTCAGCCTGAACCTTATCCCCTGGGGCCCAGACGCTCTCAGCCCCAAGCTTGCTCAGCCCAGTACCGTCCAGTCCTGTCACCCTGGGCCTCCGCATAGGAAGCCAGGGCCACCCTGACTGCCGCCACCTGCAGGGCCGCTTGTCCTCCTGCAGGGGGGCTCGGCGGTCGTGGTGAAGGATGTCTCCAGGGTGGGAGACATGCAGGAGCCAGGACGCCCCCACACAGAACGGGGCACTGAAGGAGAGAACACGGCAGCCTCGGAATTCTAATTGCTTTTTATTAAAAAAAAAAAAAACAAACACCAAAACCCCACAATACAACAGCACTACCCCCCTAACAAGCCTAGTGTAACAGGTTAGCCATGAACACAAGGATAAAGACGGCCAGCTACACGCGTCACTCTCCGGATGTCATGGGCGTGGGGGTGTGGCTCTCACACCCCCGTGAGGTCAGCAACAGTGCTGACCACAGGAATAAGTAACGTGGCCCCCACAGTACCCGTCCGTTAGTAAGATGTTAGGGCAAAACAAAAAGCTTTGAAACAGACCCCCGTCCCCCCGACCAGGACCCTGGGGCCAGGACAGCCCAGCGTGGTGGGAGAGAGGGGCTCCCAAATCAGCTGGTCCCTGCGTGCAGCCTGGGGTCTCCCCAGGGGTGGAGAGTAGGCAGGACGAGCTGGCACCGTGGTCCTCCAGCTGCCTGGCCCTCTGTCTGGTCCCGTGTCTCAGGGAGCCCTGCCAGAGGAGACGCTGGGGCCCCGTCCATGCCCCACCAGCCCCAAAGTGACCCAAGCACACGGTGGCCCTGCGTGGCCCCCTCTTCCTGATGCGGGCAGTGGTCTGCGGCCAAGACAGAGCCCCAAGCATGCAGCACGGGAGGGTCCTGAGGTCCCCGCCTTCTGTCCTGAGACGAAACCCCCCACCTCCCAGCTGGTTCTGGGGGCCAGAGACAGGCCCTGCCAGGGAACCGAGACAGCGGTGGGGAGCTCTGGGCTGCCCGCCCAGGAGGCCACTGCCCAGAGCCCGTGGTTCCCCGCAGGGGGACCTGGAGTCCTGAAGGGGGTCGTTCTCACTCATGCTACTACATTGATGGGGGTACAGAGTCAGCGGGCAGGGCACGGCTCAGTGTGAGTGTCCACCCAGCATGCTGCGGGAGGGGGAGAGCCCAGCGCACGCATGGGGCTGTTCGTCCATCCGTCTGTCTGTCTGTCAGTGCGATCCGAGTCTCAGTAGTTCCATGCACCCTGTGACAGTGACCTGGTCCCTCGGGGCACGCTGCGCTGCCCACAGCGTTAGGCGAGAAAGCACCACCCCCTGCTTGCCTCTCTCTGCCCTGGCTCTTTAAAAACAATCACCCTGGGGTGTCAATGGGACCCCAAGTTTAAGTTAAAATAAAAACTAAACTGAAAACAAGGATAGGGAGCAGGGCCGAGGTGACAGGAAGTCCCTTGTGCCCAGGAAGCCATGGGCAGGCATCTGTCTTCCGGGACTAAATTCGTACCAGAGTTTTCACCACTGCCGCGGTGCCCAGCCCGTGGGGGGTGAGGGGGAGGCGGGGCCGCGGCACTGGGGGCGGGAAGCTGCTTTTCTGAGGGTGTGTGGTCTGGAGATGGCTGCGCGCTCTGTGCCGGAGGCTTCTGGGCGTCTGGGCTAGGTGTCCTGCGGGACCACCTGCAGGAGCTTCTGGCACAAGACGGTCGAGGAGACTGCGGGGAGAGGGCAGGAGTGAGCCCAGGCCAGGGCCAGGGCCAGCCGGGAGCGAGCTGGGCCGCTGCCGCCTTCTTGGGAAGCCGGGGCCCCTGCAGCCTGGCCCACACTTCCCCAGTAGCACAAGTCAGAAACCTGTTTTATAAAAATCTACAGATGTTGCTGGGACACTGGACCCCACCTCAGGGTCTCCCCAGATCTGCTGGCCAGAGGATGGAGCCTGAAACAGGCTGGTGGCTGATGGGGTGGGAGCCGCCTACCCAGCAGAACCCTGAGCCCACGTAGGACCTGTGCCCACAGTCAGGGCCTCGGGTTCCAGGGGATGCCCCTTCCCGCAGGGCCACACCCGGCACTGCCCCGGCTTGAGGCAGCCAGAATGCTACGGACACTTTCTACAAAGCACCCCACCTTGGGCTCTGGCTGGGGGCACGTCCTGCTCCAAGGACAGGTGGCCTCTGGGTCCTCTAAGGGGCCACTAGGACTGAGGACGGGGGCTCCTCGCCAGCACGGGGCCAGCAGCCCGGGGTCCCCTCTGCCCTCTGGGTCTCACCCCAGGGAGCAGGGGGCAGGGGCTGCCCCTGTTGACAGCATGCCACAACCCAACCTGGAGGCTGTGCCGCCCAGGGTGCCGGGCTCGGCACCGGTGGGGACGGGGCCCGACACTCACAGATGGCCTGCAGGAGCCACTTGGGCTTGTTTTTCCACCAGACGCCGAAGAAGTAGATGGGCAGCCCGCTGAGGATGATGGCGAAGCCGATGGCGCACTCCGTGGGGGTTTTCCAGAAGGACACGGCGATGAGGAACAGGCAGGCCAGGGTGAAGACCACCGGCAGGGCCAGGTTCACCTGTGCGGCAGGGAGCCCGTCGGCCCCATGGAAAGCCTGTCCCCCGTCCCTGCTGGGCCCTGGTTTGGAGCCACCCCCACCCCACTGACCACCTCCAGCGTCCCTGGACAGCGGCTGTGAGCACAGCGGGTGAGGCCACGCCCTACACGGCTTCACACAGGCTCAGCACAGGGGCTGAGCGGGAGCGGGTGGGCTCGGGTGCCCTGGCCTGGCCTGAGTCCACCCCGGGAGAAAACGGGTTGCGGGCCCAGGTTCCCAGGGACAGGCCCATGGGTGACGTTGCTGTGGGCTGTGGGACCGTGTGGTGGGGCCTGGGCAAGACCTCCCGCTGGGGTCCGCTCCCAGGCCTCAGTCACTGCCAGACGTGCCCGGAAACCCTCTCCTGGGCTCTCCCTGGGGCCTCATGCTTTGGCCACCCACAAACTCACGCACCCAGCCCTACAGACGGGCGCAGGGCCCGGGACATCGGATTGCCTGCCGTCTCCCCTGACCCAGGCTCTCCCGTCCCACTGGGTGGAGGACAGGGGAGGCCTGGAGTGGGCACTGGTTTAACGGCCTTGTGCCGGGTGACCGGAGCTGCCACGCGCCCTGCCTTGCCGCCGCCTGCCTGCAGCCACGCCCAGCATCCGGAGCCCACGGCACCGGGGCGGCTGGATTAACGAGCCCCTGCCTTCTGTGGAAGCGCGTCATCTTGTCCGGGCCTTGTGGCCCAGGTTTGCTGAGGGCAGGCAGAGGCCAGACAGGCACGCCCGGGCTCCTGGGGACACTTGGGCCCTGCACAGACTGGGCGGGCGCGCACCTTGATGGGCCGCTCCAGCTCGGGTTTCTTGAAGCGGAGCCAGATCATGCCGATGATGGCCAGCGCCACGCACAGCCAGTTGAAGAAGCTGAAGAAGTTGATGACGGAGAAGATGTCTTTGGAGAAGGCGTAGAGCAGAGTCATGACGCACTGCAAAGAGACGGCAGCGAGCCCTCACTGGGGGACAGCGGGCAGCTGGACGCCCGGAAATGGCCTCAAAAGGGAAACTCATGGGCAGCCTGCGAGGTCTGAGGGCAAAGGCAGGAGCCGGGGGCTGCGGCGGGGGACGAGGAGGAGGAGGAGGCGCTGCCGCAGGGGTCTGGGGGGCTGCACCTCGCGCCTCCAGCGACAGGAGGTGGCAACCAGAGGAAGCCAGGCCCGAGGCAGAGCCCTGTGCTGCCGCCCACGCCCAGCAGGTGGCTCCGAGGAGAAACCCTGGCGGGCTGAGCACAGCCCCCCGACACCCCAAGGGCGCGGAGAGCTGAGCCCTGCGGTCTCAGCAGCTCCCCCGGGCCACAGGTTACAGACGCAGCTACAGACTCAGGCTCCAGAGTCCCTGGTGTCCCCCGAGCCAGCGTGACACACGCCTGAGACACCTCCCAGCCCCACGTCTGCTCCGGGTGTGTGCACAGGTGTGTGCACAGGGCCCCAGCAGCTTACCGTGAACACCAGGGACGGCACAGGGGTCAGGAGGTCAGGGTGGATCATGGAGAGGACCGAGGGTAGGTGGCCCTCCCGAGACCCCACGAAGAACAGCCTGTGGGCGGGAAGCGGGGAGCGGGCGGTCAGCCCCGCCTGTAGCTCCATGGGGTGCCAACGCCCAGACCTCCGTGGGGCGGGGAGGAGCTCGGGGCGACCCTCACCCTCGGGGTCTGCAGGGGCGCAGGTCCTGCCGAGCCACCGACAGCTCACACCCCTCCCAGCACAGGAAGGCGGGCCGGGGCCGCGGACCCGGGGAGCTCACCGTGAGGACGTGAACAGGGACCCGTTGACCGAGCCGAAGCAGGACAAGCCCACGAAGACTGGGATGATCCAGGACATGACTCCCAGGTGGTAGTTGCCGAAGTCCTGGGGACGCAGTTCTGTGAGTGTCAGCCGGGCAGCAGGCA
This sequence comes from Dasyprocta punctata, assembly GCA_004363535.1. Classification (NCBI taxonomy): domain Eukaryota; kingdom Metazoa; phylum Chordata; class Mammalia; order Rodentia; family Dasyproctidae; genus Dasyprocta; species Dasyprocta punctata. Next base: position 32,073 of record RJWM01019490.1, on the reverse strand, counting down.
GCCCCGCCTGTGACCTGGCTCTGGGTCCGGTGGCCTAGGGGCTGGGGACCCTGTGGCAGGCTCCTCAGCTGCCCGTGCTACACTCAGTGTCTTCCAGCCAGGTGCCAAGGGGCACCTGGGGTTGAGGCTCTGCCTTCCTCGTCCTGCTGTTGGCAGGCAGTGGACACTGAGTCCACTTTTAAATGAGCCTTGGCCACTGGCCAAGTCAGGGGCAGCGGCAGAGCCCTGGGGCGGCAGAGGCCAGGCCAGGCTGCCTCAGGACTCTCGGTCCCACAACTGTCCCCCTGCTGCTGAACCCAAAGCTGCCCCTCCTGACCCGAGGTTCAAGGGGACCCTGTGCCTCTGGACATGGCCCCCGGGCTACCAGGACGGGCAGACACCACCCGATCTGGTGCCGCTGGGCCCCGAGACTCCAGGCTGGGAGACCAACGGCAGCCAGGCGAGGCCGCCCTGCGCCTCCCGCTGTCCCGGCAGAGCCTCTGTGGGCACCACCAGGAGACCGAGGACAAGGACTCCAGCGCCGGGGCAGGGGCGAGGCTTGGACCCCGGCCTTACCACGGCCACAGCCTCGGACGACAGCATCTGCTCGGTAGACAGCGTGGTGAAGTAGGCCAGGTTGGTCAGCACGTACACCAGGGTGACGATGGGCAGGGAGATGATGATGGCCAGGGGCAGGTTTCTGGGGGCCGTGACGGGGGGCGGACGTCAGAGCACAGCCTGGGACCAAGGCCGCCCATCGAGCCCCACGTCTGAGCCCCGGTTCTCGGCACATGGTGAGGGCACCGGAACAGGCGCTCGTGGCCAGAGGTGGGCGGCTGCGTGACCCCAGGGTGGCCCCTTGGCAACACCGGCCTCAAGGCCCCCTGACCACTGAGGTTCCTGCGTGGTGACCGAGAGGCTCAAGAGCACTGGGGCCACTGAGTCAGAACGTCCCCACGCCTGCAGCTCTGCATCGCCGGCTCGGCCCCCAGCCCGGGCTGCCTGGGCTCCAGTGCACAAGCTCTCTACCCAGGCCCATGCGCCCCACCCCGACCAGCTCCCAGGGCCCCCAGCTGCAGGCCGAGCCTGGGTGCCATCGTTCCGGACGTACCTGTATGGGTTGATCATCTCCTCCGTGACGAAATTCAGGTAATTCCTAGAATCCGGGCCACAGCTTTGTTACACATTACCCCCTCCGCATTAGGAAAGGGGGTGCCCTGTGCCCCCAGGCCACTCCGCCCACAGTCCCTCTGCAGGGGCGGTCGGCTTTGTCCCTGAGGTGGACGCGGTGCCACGGCCTGACACACGGTCCCCAGCGCACCCTGAAGGTTGGAGCCGGCTTCCGGATCCCTGGCGGGCACAGAGGGCGGCCCCGGGGACAGCACGGCTCCTGCACTGTGTTTGCTGGGGGCATTGTGCCTCCTACACCATCCCCGCCTGTCCACCCTGTGGTGCTTCTGTCCCCATGCAGCCGCCCTGAAGACCGATGGCCGCGGGACCCAGTCCTGGGCTGATCTGTAGGCCATGCACCAAGTGGCCGGGGCCACCTCAGCTGCTTCCGGGGCCTCCTGTGCTCCATCCCACCTGCTGTCCGGTGTGGTCCGGAGATTGGGGATTTCTGGACATGTCAGGGCCCCAGACGCTGCGGGACCTACCATCCTCCGTAGGCAAAGAGGCCACTGTACAAAGCCAGCACGATGTTCCCCACATCTAGGTTGGTGCCTTCGAAGGAGAATTTGGGGTCGAGGTTGGACACATCACCTGGCACAGGACAGAGAGAGGCATGCCGGTTAGGGCACGTCGGAGGTTCAGAAGCGTCCCGGCAGCAGAGTGTGAGCCATCAAAACTCCAGGGTGAAGGCTTAGCACTGGGAGACGCTGAATGTACCTGCCGAGCCACCTGACTGCCCGGGCCGGGTCGGGGGCGAGCAGGTGGGCCCACCCATGGGACTGGCTCCTGCCCCTCCAGCTCTGGAGAACGTTCTGGAACATGCAGCTCCTTACACGGGCAGTGCCCAGCTGTCTCCCGGTCCACTTGCTCCGCTGGGGAGCAGCTGTCCTACCAGTGGGTCTCTGAGGCAGGGCTGCCTGTGCGTGGGTGTCGCGCCCTGTGCATGGTGACCAGGACGGCACAGGCCGCCTCACCAGAGCCGAGCTCGGCCTAGCGGCTGGAAACAGCTGCTGACGGACACGGGGCGGCCAGCTGCTCTCGCCAAGGACCGAACTCCAGGCTGAGGACGTTAGACGCCCGACGGGCACAGGTGTGAGGCCTCACTGGCTGCAGTGGAGGCCGGGCCGGGCCCTGGTTCACCAGCGCATCGGCGCCAAGCGCCTGAGTCCCTGAACAAAGCTGATGTCCAGGAGAAGAGAGGTGGCCCTGAGATCACGTGGCCCCTCACGGGTGGTGGGGTTGGGACGGAGAAGGCAGGGCTCTGCCAAGGGGCTCAGGCCCTGGGGCTGCCCTACCCCCCAGGGGTGGCAGCGTGGGTGTGGGGCACAGGCAGGTGTCCGAGGACCTGGTGGCACCAGCCCCGCCTGCTCAGAGCCTCGGGGTGTGGCGGTCTCGGGCTGCGCTGGACGCTGGCCCAGCATGGGAGGCCTCCGTGTCCCTGGGCGCCAGACCAAACTCAGGCTGCCCCTTCTCTCCACAGGCGCCACCAAGCGGGTGCCAGCTGCTGGGCTGGACTCCCAGAGCTGTCCCTGGCCAGGGCTGGCACAGCTGGATGTAATGCGGGGTTGGGGGGAACTCACAGCAGCTGGGGCTCCCCCTGCCCCGGCTATCCGCCACGACCCCAGGACTGCCCTGGTTCTGAGGGCCGGCACCCCGCCCCTAGCCCCAGCTGCCGCACAAGGTAAACTCGCCCTCCCAATCCACTGGTAGCAGCTGCTCCGCGCCTGGCTCAGCGCCAGCCCCGGGGACAGCAGGGGCGGGGCGGGGGGGTGCTGGGACTTAGGCTCCAGAGCCACCCCAGCCACACCACCTGCAACCAGAACAAGGCTTGGGCAAGGCCTGGAGAGTTGTGGGGTCAGGTGAGGGCAGTGGGGGTATGCTGTCCAGTGGTCACTGGGCGCGGCTGACCCCAGAGCCCCTTCCCGGGGACCTGCTCCCACAGCTACCCGGGGCACAGCACTCCCGCACGGCCACGGTGACCGGGAAGGCAGGCAGGAAACAGTTGCCAGACGGATGGAAGTCAGGGGCGCAGGTCGGCTGGGGGTGCAGGTCAGCTGGGGACGGGAGGACACAGGGCACAGCGCTTTCCTTGACAAGAAGTGTCCTCCCCTGTCCTGGCGGGGACGGGGCAGCAAAGCCACGCCAGGCAGAGCCTGACTGTGCGGGGGTCTTCACTGCTTCACCCCAGGTCTCCTGTCCTTGTCCATAAATGCACCTTGTCTTCAGGCTGATGTGCGGGGAGACCCCAAGCGCCCCAGCAAACCCCAAGTGCCGAGCAGCCGCCCACCAGGGTGAAGCCCAGCGGAGACCCCGGCAGGGGACAGCGGCCCAGAGTCCTGAGTCACACAGAGGCGGCCATGGGAACCGTCCCCGCAGGGAGAAGGGCAAGCGTCCCAGGCCCAGGGCTGGCTCCTGTCCTCGGGACCTCGCTGACGGACGCCTGGGAGGGCGCCTACGGTGGTCAAGGGCGCTTGGGAACGGGACCAAGAAAGACATCTTCCCACCCAGAGCTGTGGCCAGCCCTGAGGCCCCTGACTCAGAGGACGGGGCTCCCTACGGCTGCTGCGTCCCCCAAGACCAGGCTGGCCCTCAGTGTTTCCGCAGGGTGTGGAAAAGGTGCCACTTGGGCCCAGGCACGGGAAACTGGAGACGAGGGTGGCTCGGAGCCGAGCGTGGGGCCTGGGAGCACAGCTCACGGGCATGGCACCAGGCAGGGGGCCTCGGGGCAGGGGGACAGCCCAGGGACAACTTCCACGGGGCTTCCGCACTCGAGCCCACGCTGGCCTTTGAGGTTCCGTGTGCTGGCCAGCTAGGGCATGAGTGTGTGGAATAGTGTCCCCAGTTCTTGTCCACTTGGGACCTCAAGATACGTCCTGATTGGAAAGGTGGCCTCTGAAGGATTTGCAGGTGAATTTGAGTGGGCCCTAAGTCCGGTGACCAGGTCCTTGACGCAGAAGAGACAGACAGGGCCAGCCACGCGAGATGGAGCAGACACTGTGGTGATGCCGTCGCCAGCCAAGGGACGCCCAGAGCCAGCAGGCGCAGCGTGAAGAGGCAGGAAGGGTCCCCTCTGATTCTTGGGGTTCTGACTGCTTTCCTTTTCTCCTTTCAGGTCCTCTGGAGACTCTGGAATGGCGCGACTATCACCTTGACTTCCGGTGGTGCCTGGGGTTGGAGCAGCCCGGGCCCGGGGATGGTGCTGACGAGGAGCCCGTGCTCCGCCCGCCCTGGCGGCTTCTGTCCGTGGGCCACCGCTGTCGCCCGGTATAAGGAGGGCTGGGCTTGGCAGGCAGGAGGGAGCGGCTCCAGGCTCTGCCGTTACTGCTGCCCAGAGCCCCGAGCCCCAGGACTGCAGCCCGGGGCCCTCTCCAGCTCCCCGGGGCCTCTGCCTGACGTCTGGAAGGGGTGGGGGCAGGAACCAGGTTTGGAAAGTGTGGCTGAAACAGGTGGCCCTGGCCTTTAAAGTCACAGGGGCAGCCCCACGGCTCTGAGATTAGCTCCGGACCTCAGATGGACTGGGCCTCCCTACCCGGCCCAGCTCCCTGTCCAGAGCCTGCCCGCAGGAAGGCTTGCGTTTGTTTCTAAGCCTGTGATTCTTTAAATGCTGACGCATCACAGGAGCGCGGCAGGCCCGGGGCAGGACTCTGTCACGCTGTCAGTGGACACCTGGCGGCAGAGCACTCTGGCAGGCTGAGGTGAGAGGTTTGAAAGTTCAAGTCCCACCTGGGCAATTTCGCAAGTGCTTATTTCAGAATTAAAAAAGGAAAGGGGCCGGATATGTAGCCCAGTGTGAAGCCTTAAGCCTTGGGGTTCAAAAAAAGAACCCTCAAGGGACCCTCGAGCCCCACCTCCGGCTGCCATACGGCGGGGGTGCCCACAGGGGCATTCCGTCTCCAGGGCACGGTCACCCAGCTCCGAGGGCTGAGCTCGAGTCTGGCAGGAGTCCAGGGCGCACTGCGGCCCTGGGCACGGCGTCCTGCCTGTCCTCGTGTGACCCACGCCGGCGGGCTCTGCCCGGTCACAGACCCATGAGCTGCGGCCCCACAAAGGGGAGGCCTGGGCCCCGTCCCAAGTTTGCCTTGGCAGCCTGAGGTGGGTTTGTGGCTGGTCTTCCCGGTCGGGTAAACCAGCCGGCTCCTCCGGGATCCGCGGCGCTCCCGGCCTGTCCAGCTCCATGCGGGAAGGGCGGCGCCTCGAGTGGGGACCTCCTGTGGCCAGGACGAGGGCCCCACTGGGCATGGCGCTCACCCCAGCGCAGCAGCACCTGGACGCAGGGCCCCTCGGGATCATTAGGGACACATGAAGCCCTGACCCGACAGGACGCGTGCGTGTCCTCACCGGGGGACCCTGCCAGTGACCCCGCCACATCTGTCCTTGCACGGCTGAGCAGACGCTGGGCCCCTAGGGTGGCGTGAAACCCTCACAGGTTCGGGTCCCCTTCCGGGCTGGGTGCCCACCACCGGGACTGCAGAGGTAGGCAGCCCTGCTCTCTCTGTGCCCACGGGGGCCAGCAGGAGCCAGGAGGAGGGGCACAGCAAGAGCTCGGGCTCCCGGGCCTCCTGGCATGGAAGCCCCGTGGGTTCTTGGCGTTGGTGTCCCGCCGCCTGCCCGGTGGCTGCTCTGGAACTCTGGTGCCAGCCTTGCCCTAGCGCCTCTGACGCCCGCCACAAGCCCACGAGCACACGGGCTGTGGCCCTGCAGTGTGGTCTATCGGAACACCCCATGATTCCCGAGCCCCATGCCACACCCCGGTCTCGGTCTCCCCCCTCTGACAGGCGCAGGACACCACACCTCGCCCAGCGCAGGACACCTGAGCAGGAACAGCCAGCAGGAAACGGCTACTTCACAAAGCACCGAGTGCCCGACAGACACAGGCTCCCGCACGCCAGGCCGAGGGGAGGCCACACGCGGGGGTCTCGGGCTGGGGTGACAGAAGGGTCCGAGCTCTGGCCTGTCTCTTCCGGGACCCACAGTGGTGAGGGAGAGGAAGTGACCACTCACGCACGGCCAGGCTGAGACATCTTTGCTTTTTGTGCACACAGCGAGGCCAACTGTCGCCCCAGAGGGACACAGAACTAGGGAGCGAGGCAACGTGGGAGGAGAGAAAGTTTCAACTGAACCTGCTTTGTCGGCGCTGTCTGGCCTGACTGCGGGGAGAGATTAGTTTGTTCTCCCCCGGACTCTGCAACTCAGCAGAACCACAATAGGGCTCATTGTGTGTGCTGCGGGGGACCTGGCCCTCGCCGGGTGCAGGAATCAGGCTGTCGGCACCCCGCTCCCACCTCCGCCTCAGAAACAAAGGTCCGGCTGCCACCGTTTTTGGGAATGGCCTGCCCTCGGGCCACAGCCCCACGCCTGCCCACCTGCCTGTCTCCCTGACCCCCGTGACTTCCCTCTGTGTCACCTGGCCAAGGCCCCGTCACTCGCCCCACCGCCCCCAGCCCCGTGACACCCAGCGTGGGCTCGTCCGCTCTGGACATGCTGGGCTAAATGCAGACACCTCACATGACACCGGCCCACAAGTCCCCGGCGTCACCCCACCCGCCCCGGCCGGGGGCAGCTGAAGCTCCTCCCATCCCCAGGGCGCAGGGTTCTGCAGAGAGGACTGCACCCTGCACCCCGCACCCCGCAGCCTCCTCCTGGGCTGGAGGTCAGGGAGAAGCCCCTGCCCGAGGACCTCCCTGGCGCCATCTGCGACTCCTGTGCACAGCGTGCAGGTGTCCCGTGCCCCTGCAGGGTGACCCGAGCCCCAGACAGCAGGGCACATCCCTGGGTGGGCGCAGGGGCTGGGAATTCTGCATAAGGCTGGCAACTGCGCACCGGCTCACAGCCAGACAGCAGAAACGGGCAGCACGGGGAGGCAGCCAGCTGGAGCTGCCGTGCTGGGGCCGCGGTACTGGGGCTGAGGAGGCCGCTGTCCCAGTGCTGGGTGGATGGGGGCGCCTGGGGCAAGAGCACCAGGTCCTCCAGGCCCAGGCACGGGTGAGCGAACAGTGGCCCCTCTGGGCACCACTGGGGGCCGGGTCTCTGCCTTGAGGGACCCTGGGCACAGCCGCCTCCATGGGGACAGGGATCCTAGTATCCAACAGGAAATAAAGTGGGGCGCTGTTCGGGGAGGAAGGGTCACCCCTCAGTGCATCCACCGGAGTGAAGGCGTCTGTCTGGAATAGAGCAAATCCCCCGGGAAGAAAACGGGACAGGAATTCTACAGACTCGGCATGGCGTCCCCGAGGTGGGACGCTGCGGCGTGGGGGGTTTTCCTCAGCAACCGGGTCACACACGCATTGTGTGTGCAGGCCGGACAAAAGCTCTTTGCTGTCCCTACAGGAGTTTGTTTTTACAGCAATCAAGTTCCCCCTCCCAAATTCCTCATCAGTCCCCCAGATCACAGCAGCCCAGCCAGGCCCCTCCCCAACACTGCGCAGAGTGGCGCCGGGCCTGGCTGCGCGAGGTCTGCGGGTCCTGTCCACAGCGGCCCCCCGCAGCCGGCCGCCTCTTTTGCATGTGGGCGCCTTCCCCCCGGGGTCCTGGAGGTTGGGGCTGTGAGTCTCCCCTGAGGAAGGTGCTGGGAGCTGAGTCCGGGAGGCTGCTGGCCTGACGAAGGCGCGGGTGGCAGAGCAGAGTGCAGGGCAGTACTGGGGACTGGGTGACCAGTGCCTCTCAGGAGGAGGCGCTGAAAGCACCAGCTGGGCCACTGTGTAGTCGCCTGGGAACTCGGTGGGGTGGGACGAGGGGGCCCTTCCGGGACAACAGGGTTAATAGAGCAACGCTGCTGGGTGCCACTAGGCCAGGAGCCCCGAAAAGCCCACCTGCCCCAGAGATCCGGCCACATCTGCGCCTTCCACTCGGGGCGATCCAGTGAGATGCCCCACAGGAAGGATGCAGGACAAGGCAGAGGCCGCCGAGTGTGACGGAGCTGCAGGAGGCCCCACTCGGCCTCCCACGGGATCCACAGCCCTGAGGCCCCGGGCCGGACGCGCAAGGCAGGTGGGCTGCGTGGAGCCTGGCCCTGGAGGGGACAAGCTTCTGCCCCCACTGCCTCTCGGGGTGTGCACGTGACAAGCAGGAGGGCGGGGAGGGCCGTCAGGGCTGAGCCCCAGCTCTCTCACCCGCGGGCCGAGCCCACCTCTGTGTGCTGCGTGACACAGGCGCCTGCCACCCGCAGGAAGGTGATAGGCTGGCGGGGCTGCAGATGTGCCGGCGGCCCCTGCCCACCTCCCCAGGGCATCCTGGTACCAAGGCGACTGTGTGTCAGGGGCCCTGCCTCAGGGTGGAGCCCAGGACCCACCAAGCTCCTAGGCACGTGCCCTGGGAGAGCACTCAGCACCCAGGAGTGTGTTCCCAGGCCTGCGGCCACCTGGCAGTACTGCTGAGTAACTGTGCACATCCCCACTGTGGAATATTGCACTGCTGTGTAAAAGGAAGAGGTGGAATGCAGGCAAAGATGCAGGAAGAATTTCACATGTGGTGTGCACACGTGTGAATGTCCACACAGACACCCAGCTTCGCCCACCCACTTGTTCTGTGCTGACTGGGAATGTGGGTTCTGCACAGGGCACACGGCACTCACTTTCCCATCCACCTGGCCCAGCAGCCCCAGAGCAAAGAAAGCCATGCAGAGATGCGAGTGACTCTCCCGCAGTCACACAGCCTGTGACCAAAGTCAGGTTGCCCAGGCTGAAAGGCTGACGCCACTGCACGCTGGCCCTGCGTGTGGACAGTAGATGCGTCTCTGGGGCAGGATTTACAGGTTTCTGTCTTTTTACTCTCACTTGATCTTTTTCACTTCCATTTAACAGAAAAGGAGAACAGTGTTCTTTCGCCTACACAGGTGGCCGCATCTCCAGGCCTGGCGCCCAGGCCCAAGGACAGACACCGTCCTCCTGGGAGGACTCTTCCCGCTGAGGGGCTCCTGGTGCTGCTGCTGGACCTGAGGCCAAGCAGCCCCACCCCCACCCCCACCAGGACCGGCAGAAGAATCACCCAAAAAGTCACCTGCCGAGAGAGCCCAAGGGTGCTCCAGGCAGGTACGTGGGGACGAGGGTCAAGGGACAGGCTTAGCACGGGACACCCCGCACCCTCCCCCAGACCAGGGCGAAGCTCCAGCCCAGGCCCACGCGTGGGGGCCTGGCCCTGCGTGCGTTCCCTGGGGGACCCGCTGGGTGAACTCCATGCCCCAGCACCTGCGAGTCAGAAGCAGCGTGGGGGCCACGCGCCAGGCCGGCGCTGCACTCACCCTTCGCGATCTGGATGAAGCCGAGCAGGATGATGAGGGTCAGGGCCAGGAGCTTGGCGGCCGCGAAGGCGTCCTGCACGCGCGTGGCGGCCTTCACACTGTAGCAGTTCACGGCGGTGAGCAGCACTGTGGGGACAGAGGCAGCGTGAGTCCCCATTGGCCAGTGAGGTCAGGACCCCGGGGTGGGGCCAGGACCCTAGGGAAGCGGGCTGTGTCCACCTGGGCCCCTCCCGCAGGCTCCGCGGTCTGGGGCTTTTTTCTTTTTTTTTTGGGTACCAGGGATCAAACTCACAACCCGTGCACTTCTCAGGAAGGCACTTATGCCACTGAGCTAAATCCCTGGCCCTATTTTTCGAGACAGGGTCTCGCCATGCAATTCAGGCTGGGTTTGAATTCGATTTGTAGCCCAGGCTGGTCTCAAACTCACAATGATCTCCTGCCTCAGCCTCCCAAGTGTCGGGATAAAAGGCGTGCGCCACCACATCGGGCTCTGGGGCTTGTTTTGATAAACTCCAAACTCACTGGTTCTCTATGGCCAAGGTCAAAGGTGAAAACGCTGGGCTCCCAGGTGCCCCCAGATTTCCCTTTGAAGGAGAGGGTCTCAGTCGCCCCAGGGACCTGCTCGCCAGCTCCTTGAGGGACCTGTCCCCCGGAAGAGCCCACTTCCGATTCAGGGGAAACTCACGGACTGGCCACTGGGAGGACGGCTGTGTCCCCTGCATTTGCTGACCTGTGGCAGTGCCTGTGGATGCAGTGAGGTCCCTCCCCCCAACCACCTGGGTGCTGGCGGATGACACACAGGTGTCCTGTCAGCAGGGATCTGTGCTGAGCCCGAGGACAACAGGGCCTCGGGGACCCCCACCCATGCCAGGAGCCCCTCCTTGAACCACAGCACCGGGTGGCCACGATGAAAGGGGGCACGCACTCCCGTCCCACTGTGGTCTGAAGGGTCGACACTGAGAACTGAGAACTCGCACGAGACGGTTCCTGGCACCGGGCGGCAGCACCTGCCAGTCTGAAACTAGTGTCTGCGAGGGGCTGGGAGGACCAGAGAGTCTGCGGGAGATGGGGGGTCGGGCCCTCGGGCAGGCGGCTGACGCAGTGACCAACACCCTGGACACGGGCTGGTCCTGCCTGGGCCCCCGGGCACCAGCACACACAGCTGTCCTCTAGCAGACGGCAGAACAGAAGTTCATTAAAAAAGGCGCCGAATACTCACCACCCACCTCCTCCTACCGCGCGGCCCTGGCTCGCCCTGCTCCTGAGGGCCAGGTGGCCGCGGGTCCCTGCACCGAAAACTCCGTGACGTGAGCCACATCCGCCCGGCTGCATCTGCACAGATGTCAGGACCTCCTCCAGGTCACCGACCCTAGCTGAACATTAACCGGCGGCCTCCCTCCGGGGCTGCGGGAGCCCGAGGTCTCCGCCCAGCCCAGGGCGCCAGGTGGCTTTCCTTCAGCTGGACTAACAATGCACAATTTCAGGGCCAGGTCTCGGAAAAACCAATGGACACTTAATTAGCTGATGGGGCCCGACACCTCAGGGGGCAGGAAACAGGAAGACTCCCGACGCCACCGGCCGGTAGCAGCGCCTCTCCGGGAAGGACTCGGCCACGGCAGCATCCGCAGCGCAGCTCCCGGTGACAGTGACGCAAGGCCAGGCCACCGCGCGCTGGGAAGCTGGCTTGGAGGTGCTGGGCCAAGGTTGCCATTACCACAACGGCTACAATGACACACTGTGGCTGGGTGGGGCCTCCCAGCACCCCGAGAAGTGAGGAGCTCGGCCGAGCTATGCAAGGCCCTTTCCCGGCGGGCGCGGGCGCTCGGGTAAATGGAAACACTTCCAGTCTGGCTCCCTGTCCTGCCACCTGGTTGCCAGGTCTGGTGTGTGGGGCGGGGCCTGCTTTCACAAGTCACAGCTCCCGAGGGACAGTGAGCTGGGGCGTAGGGGCAGCACCTCCGCCCCTCCCCCAAGCGCAGCCTGGCTTTCCGGCTGCAGCAAGAAGCCAGCGTGTTGCATCAGTCGCTGACGGGCAGGGCGGGGCGGGGCAGGGGCGGGGACCAGACCCCGTCTGTCTGCGCGCTGCGGTCTCGGGTTTCCGGCTCAGTCTCATCTCTGGAGGGAGACTGCGACTGCACACTGCAGAGGCCAGGGCTGTCGGGCTCCCTCTCGCCCTTTCTCAGGTGCAGGCATCGGGTGTCCAGGAAAGGGGACGATGGAGCCTCGGAGGTCACTCCGCACAGTGCACCGTCCTGGCCCTCGGCAGGGCCCCTCCTCCGCCACCCATGCCTGCCCTGCCAGAGACGCAGCCAGCTGTTCCCCTGCCACAAAGTCAAGAGCCCAGGCCAGGGGCCAGGTGGACAGAGGAGGCCAGCAGGTGCCCGGCCACGGCCACTCGAGCTGGGCTCCCCCTCCCTCCACCCTGAGGCAGACCCGTCCCGCCATGGAGGAAACCAGGTCACGGCCTCCAGGGAGGGCTGGGGAGGCCCAGGGACAAAGGGGACTGGACAGTGCTGTCTCTCTCATCCAAGGCCTGGGGTGGACGATGAAACTTCAATGCCACTGACGGGACGATGGGCAAACAGGGGCTCCATTATCCTCTGTGAGTCCTTTCCTCAACATTTTAAAATGAACTAGAATCTTACATGAATGAATCCATCTGGACCCAATGCCTCTTGGCCTTCACAAGACACCCGGGAGGGGGTCCCGGGCGGACCCACACCCTGCTCTCACCCTGACCCGCTGCCTGGCTTCTCGGCCGCAGGTGACTCAGGCTTGGGCTGTGACTGCCACCCCTGGTAACCTGCAGCCTCCAGCGAGGGGCCAGGCAGGGAGGGTGCTGCCCAGGGAGACAGCACCCCCGGTAGGCGTGCCCGCCCAGCCCACAGCCACGGCGGGGCAGGGAGACAAAATCCACTGCCCCTCTGTGCAGGCGGTTGGACCAGCTGGGCCTCTCCTACCCTTGGGGCCAAGCCAGCAGCAACTCCTGTCTCAGGGACATCGCCCTAGGGCCCAGCCCGCTGGCCACAAGGCCCATGGCCTGAGCTAACACAGGAGCCAGGTGCCTCAGCAGCTGCATAATCAGTCCAGCCAGGGTCCTGCTGGGCTCCGCACCCCCCGCCCCCCCATTCAGGTACCTCCAGCCCCACCTGGGCCAGGTGTTTGGGCCAAGGAAACACACTCATTCTCTGGGCACAGCAGTTACTGCCCAGCAGGGAAGGAGCACCCCCACACACAGGCCACCGCCAGCACACCCGTCCCGTCCGCTCGGGCTAGGACAGAGGTGCCGCTGTGACAGCAGCTGGGGACTCCCCAGAGGAGTGAAGAGGGTGCACCTGGGCAGGGTGATACTCAGGGAAAGGCGACTGCTGTTCATGGGTGAGGCCAGGAGGCTGAGGGTCGCCCTGCCCACAGCTCTGCCTGCTGCACCCATCTCTTCGTCTCTCGAGGGCCTCTGAGCCAGGGGGCAGGAAACCGGCTCAGGCTTCGCTGGTTCCGGGAAGCACTGCCAGCCTGGCCCCGGGGCAGTGCAGCTGGCACCAGGTCCGAGAACAGCACCTGAGCACCACAGCAACGGCAGCTGCCCGAGATCTGGGCTTCCACCTGGCCCAGCTCAGTCCCCATCAAGCTGGACACTCAGCCCAGGACCCAGGGGCCCTGCCTGCAGGGGGCCAGCGCCACTGAGGACAGCTCCACCCACGCGCAGGGAAACGGGTGGGCACCGGCTCACTAGACCTGGGACCTGCGTCCTCCACCTCTTCCACCACCCCCTGGCCCTGGCCTGACCGCCTTCCTGCCCTGTGCTCTCTTATCCCTGCTGAGACTGTCAGCCCTGCGGCTCTGCCCTGCAGGATCCTGGGGGCCCCCAGAGCTCCCGCCAGGCAGGTCCAGGACAGGCCTGAGAATCTGCAGTCAGTGCACCCCTAGGACGCTGGGGCTGCAGGAAACCCACATGTGCAGCCCCATGACGCCCGTCCCAGGTCTCGTGGACCTGGGCCCAGAGCCAGGGGTGGGCGCGCAAAGGAAATCACAAGGACTCCAGGAGGGGTCAAGGAAGACCTCGGGGTGGGGAGGGCCACTGCCTGTGTCCTGGGCTGCTCCGCCCGCCTCCCCCATCCCGTGGAAAGCCCGGAGTAGAGGCAGCGGCGAACTTTTCCTTCACATCTTCCCGGCGCCGGGGATGAAACCCCGGCGACATGCGCACCGCGCTGCCCCCAGCCCCCTTTCCGTTTCTAACCGACCACACACAGCTCCCGCAGGCACAGGAGCAGGGTCCCAGCGACCGTCCAGAGCTGTCACTCACTACAGGCCAGAAAGAGGCCGATTAAACCAAGCCCAGTCTCGGGCTGGCGTCCCACGGCCAGGGCATGGAGGGGCCCCCAGGCAGTGACTCCTCTCTCAGGGCCCTCCTGACGGTCCCTGGTACCACAGCTGGTCTCAGGCACCTGAGTTCTGCCAGGCTGGGACGGGGCAAGGCACCCCACACATCCGTGCCTGCCCCTCCCCCACACACAGGAGGGGGCAGCGACATGCCCACACACGTGTCCCACAGCACCTGATCACTCATCTGACAGTTGCCGCAGGGCGCTGAGGCTGTGCACGGCGATAAGGAGTCTCTGTCACGGGCCTGCGCGGGGCCTCCCAGTCTGTGCCCCGTGACGCGCCCCAACTCCAGAGCCTACACTCGGGGGAGAGAAAGGGACAGGCACAGCCTCTGGGGTGCGGGGAGTCACAGCGTCCAGCCTGCACCCACATGTGGCAGCCGCATGTGGAGCTCGGAGAGGGAGCGAGGCGGACATAGGTCTCCCGCGTCCCAGTCCTGCCGAAGCCCGGCTGTGGGGAAGCAGCTCTGAGGCCACGCGGATGCCACCCCACAACTGGCTGGCGGCCCAGCTCTGGGCAGTGGAGGTGGTGGGTGGGGTGCCCAGGCCGCTTTATCTGCACAGCAGACGGAAGCAGACTGGGTAAAGAGCCGCTGGCTGCGGTGCACCCAGAATACATCAGCGCACGGAGCGATTCGGGGCGGGGTGGGGGCAGCACAGCTGTTTGGGACACAGCCCCTGGCCTTGCCCAGCCCAAAGGGCCCCAGGTGCCAAGGCCAGGGCGTCTCTCAGCTCAGCTAAGGGGAGCGGCCAGCTCCGAGCAGGCCTCAAGCAGCTCAGGAATAACACCCGCCGGGGCCTGGGAGCGGGCTGAGCCCTGGGGGCACTGCCAGGGCAGCTCCAGGAGGCTCCCACGCCATCTGCCTGCCAGGGACGCCCTCACCAGCCCCTCGGACCCATCTGATGGGGCCCACTCCCACCCCTGGACTCTGGCAAAGCACCCCAGCCTGGTCACATAGCTGGAGGGACTCAGAGCTCAAGGACAGAGCCAGGTTCTGGCTCAGGGTTTCCCGGGGTCCTGAGACCTCCCAGATCACTCAGACACACAAACGGCCGACGGGACCCAGTGACACCCACTGCAGCCTCCTCTTCTGCAGCCAGCCTGGTGGCCTGTCCAGGGGGCAGCGGGAGCCAAAAGCAGATCACAGGCCGGCCGTGGCGGCCCACAGACAAAACGCGGAGCGGGTCGCGGTGGCAGGGCCGAGCTCTCCACTGGTGCGGCTCACTGCAGGTCACACACACTCTGGCTTGGCGCGGCCCCCGAGCCCAGGGTGACTCAGCGTGGATCGGGTTGCGTGCACCATGCCCCGGGCCCGATGGGAAGCCAGTGCTAATTCTTCACACAGCGGGTAGGGGAGAGAGCGGTGGCCCGGCCGGCCCTCCCCAGTCGGAGTTCACAGGCAGCGAGGATCCACCGGGCGCGGGTCCCCTACGAGAACTCAGCAGTGGAGCGGAGGGGGCGCTGCCCGGGGTAGCAAGAGGGGCCTGCAGGTAAGGAGTGCGTCTGGAGGTGCACAGGGCAAGGTGGCAGAGTGCTGCCCAGAGTAGGGAGGGAAGTGCTCCCCAAGGAGCCCAGAACCAGACAGACCTCTGCTCTGCCGGGCCACTGAGGTGCCCCAGGCACACTGCGTGCCCACATGCCTGACGGCAAACAGCGAACACGGAGGCGGTGCCACGACTCTGAGCTCCCTGCCTATTCCCGCCTCAGTTTCCCTGGCTGTGGCATGGGATGGTTCCGTGGATACCAGAGGCCAGGCTGCAGTCTAAGCATGTGCTGTGCAGGCAGCTTTTGCCCAGCTGGGGCCGCGGGGCCTGAGCTGCCCACCATCTCGTGGGGAGAAGGCACCCGCTGAGCCATTCTGGCAGTGATCCTGTGCGTTCTGTGGGATTACCCCAGGCTCTGCGACCCGGAAGGAAAGGGGCACAGATGCCCGCCTATCTCCCACCAGCCTGGGGGTCACGCGCCCTGGGAACAGCCCCACAGGCCCAGGCCGGCCTCGTGACTGGGTATGAGCCACTCAGGCGCCAGCTGCCCCCATATGGCCGCCGGGAAAGCCGGATTTCAGGGCTCATTACCAGGCTGTCAGCTGCACGGGGCACGCGCTGGAGACGCAGGGCCCCCCGGCACCCTGGAAACACCAGGGCTTCTCCCTGTTCGCCAGGGCCCTGCAGCGGTGGCTGGCAGGTGTCCAGACTCCCTAGGCCTTGAGGGACAGGTCTGGGCTTAGAACGGGGCCTACAGTGGTGGGCACCCGAGGGGCGCAGGAGACCAGCAAAGGACGATGGTGCCACAAGCACCCCACATCCTGGGCCCCTTTCTGGTCATCGCCCCAACTGATGCCTGGGATTCAGGTCAGCTGACCAGGTCCTCAACGAGACCCCCACCCGCTTGGTAGTGGGGGCTGATTCTCTCACCAGGGACGGGTCACACTGGAGCCTAGCAGCAGGGAGTGGGGACACTCGGCCTTCACCCTGGCTTCCTTCTCTCCTTATTTTTGCTGGAGAACACAGAGCCAGCCCTGGGCTGCCCCACCACAGCGGGGGGAAAGAAGAGATGTCACGTGACGGACCCTCAGCCTGGCCAAATCTTCTGCGATACCCCTGTGTGGCTGGGACAAGGCCCTGCTCTACAAAGAGGTGGAAAACACCTCAGGTCACCGCTCCCCAGACACACAGTGGTCAGGAAGGGTGACTGCCTGGACCCATGGTCACCTGGAGAGGAGGGGCAGTCAGGGCCCGGAGACCTGGACAGGAAGCCCAGGCAAGCTCGTCACCGTCTCTGGTTCACAGCGGCCAGAGATGAGAGTCCTGTGAATCTGCTGGCTGCCCTGGGGCATGACAGTGACCTAGTCCTGGTGACTGTCCGGGCAGGCAGGGTCCCACCCTCCGCTCAACAGAAGAGGTGGCAGACACCTGTCTGCACGGTAGGAACCCTGGGCTACAGGCCGGGTCCCTCACACCCACAGCTTGGCTAGGTGACCCCAGGGGCAGAGGGCTGGCTCCGATCCTTCAGTCCAAGAGCTCCTCCCTGGAGGGATGGGAACTGGAGAGGCCGCCCCGGGCTGGTCTGTGCAGGCGTCCGAGGGAGGGACCCCGTGGACCCCCAGCACGCTCAGGCAGGGCGGGGCCTGGGAGGGTTAGGCTGCCTGTTTAAACCCCGGCCCCACCAGGAGCTCGGCTTCCGCCCGCGCTTCTTCTGCAGGTAAAATCTGCCATTACTTGAACCCCACGTAAGCGCTATCGTGTTCTCATTAAGCAATAAATAATCTCCTTAAGCAACGCGCTCATCTTTAGGACCAACAAATGCAATCAAGACACAGCGTGAAAAGGACCTCAGCCCTAATTCCCAGTGCCAGACCCCAAGAACCAGCTTTCTCCACTTGCCTGTCTGCAGGACCCTCCCACGCGCCGAGCAGGGCCAGCCGAGCCCTTTCGCCAGACCATCTTCAGCAAACAGAGAGGCAGAGAGGGACGGGGCCCTCAGGGCTGTAAAGATCCCGCAGAGCAGAGCCGAGGCTGAGTCAGGCCTCCTGTGTGACCCAGACTTTTCCCTGCAGCCAGGCACCCAGTCCGTGTGCGGCCTGGAGGCCATCGAGAGGCGCCTGCGGAGGAGTAGGCTCAAGGAAGTGTGGGGTGCAGCCTGGCCTTTCCCTTCGGAAGCAGAAATTCTGGGACCCACTTCCAGTGGGACCACTAAGATACACTGAAACTCTTCTCTCCTCAGGAGCAGTGGCTGAATGCCGGGAACTCTCCCCAGGCCCTGCACAGCTGTCCTCGGGTCAGGGCTTCAGCTGCCCCTCTGCCTGAGGCTGCACACGCCTGAAGCGTCCCCGATGCCCCTGTCTACCCTCCCTGGCCTCCATGGGTGGTGTCAGCACCTCTGGGGGTTCCCAAGAGCCCCCCTCGCTGACGGGCCTGGCACTGGGATGCAGCCTTTCTCACGTGGCCCAGGCAGGTGCTGACCGCTCCTGCAGACAACCTGTCCCTTTCTGTCACTGCAGATCTTTGTTCCAACAACAAGGCAGTGACACGTGCACGTTAACAGAGGGCTAACGGGCCCCAGCAAAGCGAGGCCTTCCTGCACAAGAAGGGATGCTGACACGGAACCAACCCCACGTCTGCACCCTGGCGAGGGGTTTCCACTCAGAACTTCCCCTGGGGCTTCACCTCTGCGGCCCCCGAAGACCGTTTGAAAGCTGCTGACCAGATGTGTGAAAGCCCTCTATCACCAGAGAAGCTCATGGCTGTTTGGCCTGAATAGCTTCTTTGGAAGGTACTGTGGCTATGACGTTAGAGGCCACCGCACCCCGTCTGCCGTTTTCTCCAAGCTGGACCCCGATGGTGAGCACACCTGTCGGGGCCCTAAGCGAAGCTGCCCCAGTGCTGACAACCAGCAGCTGCCGCAGCATACAAAGGTGGAAATCCTGCCTCCGGCTGGAACACAAGCTGGATGGGGAGAGATACAAGGCGATCCAACCGACATCGTAAGAGCAAAATTTGTACAGGGAACGCTCTGGAAGCTGCATTTTAGTGGTGGAGTCTTGGCCCTGGCATGGGGAAGAGGAGGAGGAAGTGGATCTCAGAGTTGGTAAGATGCATGGCCCGGCCCGCATAGTCATTTGCTAGTTGGCTTTTCCTTAGAAAGGACACTAGCGCACACCTGTCCTTACTACCTGCCCCGGCCGAAGCAATACTTCCAAGTGCTGCCGGCGACTTTGGAGCTCAGTCCCCAGCTGCGAGGGTCCGTCTCACAGGCGGGAGGCGGCCCTCAAAAGAGGTCCGCACCATTACCAGCCAGGCCGACCCCTTAGAAATACCTCACGGTGACGAAACTTGACAACTAAAATTCCCTAAATACAAAACAGGCAAAGCAGTCTCTCTACAGGAGGCCCGTTTCTTTCCTTACACGGCCCAGGGGGTCGTCCTCCCAGGACTGTCCTCCACACGCACCAGGAAGCCACGGGCCTTCCTGCTCGTGCCCTCGCGCAGACTCCCCGCCCCCACGGCCACGGTCCTGGCTCTGCCTAGACATGGTCAAGTGGAGCGTCTGGGCACCCAGTCCCGCACTGTGGAGACCCCTCCTCATCACGGTGCCGGTCTCGTCTGGTCTCAGAAAGGCTTCTGATTCGGCAGAGCGCGGCTGGCTCTGGTCCCACGTCGCCCTGCCTGTGAGTGCAGGGGACTGGCTGAGCCGGTCCACACCAGCCAGCAGCCACGCACAGCACCAGCAGGTATCGCTGCCAGCCGGGAGCTGCTCTGCTCCAAGTACTAAGCCACTGCTTGCGCCCCAAACGCAAGTGTAACCCTGTTAGTCTTGTAACTGTGTACACTACCACGATGCGGGTGGGTCTTTAAATCAGGTGGCAGCTTTAATGCAAACAAGTAAATCTAGGTCTTGGATGGCCAGGGTCCCCGGTATGAATTTTGAAAGCATGATTTGTCCAAGCCTGGCCAGAGATGAACTGGAGAATTTGCCAAAAGCCAAAAGCAAAACCAAACCAAACCAAACCAACCAGGTAGCGTTTTCTACAACTGACTTTTAAAAACCCTGAAATCATGCAAGAAAACTGTTTCTGCGGTTTTGTTTGGCAGAGCAGCAACCCTCTCTGGCCAACCTGCCCCTGCTGCCGGGGAAGGGGAATTCAATCCTACTGCGGGGCCTAAGTGAGCAACCTTTCCCACACACAATTTTATTACTACTATTTTCTTATGAGTCAGACTGTCCAAGTCCTGATAGGCTGGTTTGGAGAACAGAAATGAATGATTTTTTTTTTTTTTAACTGCAACATCTTAACCAATCAAAACTGCGGCGGAAACAGGAAACCGCCTGCAGTCACTCCACGTGGGCCCTCGCAAGACACACTGAGTATTGCTCAGCCACCCTGCCTGCGGGTGGCACTGCGTGAGTCTTAATGGATTGGATGCGGTGGGGAAGCAGACCGCTCACAGGGGGCTCGGCCCGGACCCCCACCCTCTCACTGAGGTCTTCCCAGGTGGCCCAGAAGCTGATGGAATGAATGAAACGCCAGCTTCGGGCACCTGAGACCTTGGCCTCCTATGGTCCAGGGAGGCGGGGTCGCAGGGATGCTGGGCATAGGGGCCAGGGACCCGGGACCACGGCCGCCCATCTTCCCCCCGGGGTCCCCTACTCACACACGCAGAGGCAGGCCACGAGTTTGGCGGCCTCCTCCGGCACCGGGCAGGTAGGAAAGAGCGGTTTGAGCAGGTAGGTGGCGAAGACCAGAGCCACGATGTACTGCGAGGAGGGCCGGATGATGAGCAGCTCGATCCAGAGCTTGAGGAAGGCGGGCAGCGAGCCGTACACCTCCAGCATGTAGGCGTAGTCGCCACCCGACTTGGTGATGGTGGTGCCCAGCTCGGCGTAGCAGAGCGCGCCCACGATGGAGAAGACCCCGCACACGGCCCACACCACCAGCGCCAGTCCCGGCGAGCCCGCCTCCTTGAGTACGCCCGTGGGGGTCACGAAGATGCCCGAGCCGATGATGGTACCCACGATGATGGCCACGCCGTTCAGCAGGGTGATGTTCCGCTGCAGGGTCACGCCCTCGCCCTCCCCGGCGGGGTCTGCGCGCTGCGCCGCCAGCATCTTCTCCCGCGCCTGCTGTTCCTCCTCCTCGGCCGCCGCCGCCGCCGGGGCCGCCACGGAGCGCCGCTTCGCGCCCGCCATGCTCGCCGCCGGTCGGGCCTGGGCACCCGGGCGCGCCACGCTAAACCTACACCGTGGACCCCACCGCTCTACCGTGCTCGTGCCCCTGGGCCTGCCGGGCCTTTATAGCCCCGCCCGCCGGCCCCGCCCACCACCCGCCCCCGTTGGGCCACCGCGAGGCCCCGCCCACCGTCACCATTGGCCCCACAGGATTGGCCCCGCCCCGCCGAGCCCCCGACCCCGCCCCGGGCCGCCGGGAACCCGGCCTGCTCAGAGCACGTGGAGCTTCCGGCAGATCCAAGCCCCGGGGCCTCCTCACCCGCTTTCTCCTCGCTCCTGCCCATCTTTGGTGCAGACCTCGGCGGCCCGGGAGCCGGGGGACGCCCCTCCCCCGACCTCTGTAAGAGGATTGAGGTGCCTGGCTCCCGCGGACTCCAGGAAGCCCAGAGGCTGTCCCGGTTGGGCTGAGTTGACTGGGCGCTCCGCCCCCCACACCGGTCTGCTCGTTTCGGACACCTGGGAGATAAGAATACCTGGGGGCAGGTTATCCTGGTCTGGTTTGGCCAGGGGACTGTGTCATGGGGTATTGGTTCGCCAGTCCAGAGAGCGTGGAAGGACTCAGAGATGCCCACGTCAGGCCGAGGGAAAGCTTGCCAAAGATGGGCGAGGTGGGGCACAGAGCTCTGAGAAGCAGGACGGGTTTTGGGGAAGAGGGGCTGGGTACGCCCACTTAGATCAACAGGACGGACACTCCAGGGAAGAGCCAGAGTCAGGTCCCCTGGGTTCTGGCTGGGGAGCTCGGAGGCAGCCTGCAGGGTGAAGGGCTCTAGGCTGTCATTCCTGGACCATGCCCAGGATCTTGGGCAAGAAGGGCTCCAGGTAATGCGGTCAGAAGTCAGGAGAGGGACTGCCAGATGGCGTGGTCAGCTTGGGCCTGGACACTGGAGGGCAAGAGTGATGGGCGTGTGGGAGAGGGCCAAGGGTCGGGAGGGCATGGCCCCCATTCTCCCCTTGAGAGTCCCCCGGGCCCCTGTGAGAGGGCTGAGCCTGGTGGCCACAGCGAGGCGGGCTGCAGAGCGGCTGGGAGTCCGGCACCAGCACGGGCAGGAGGCTGCGTGCGCTCATCCTCGGACCTGTCCTGCAGCCCAGATGCCCGCTGGGATGTCACCGGGCTGCGCCGTGGGCGCGTTCAGCAGAGCACGGCCAGGACATGTCCTCTCCCGCCCCCGACGTGCTGGCCGCTTTTCCCCATGGGTGACGCCCTCGGCAGAGGAGACGCAAGGCTACACAAGCGTCCACTTGCAGCTCTGCCTGTTGCCCAAGGTGGCGGCTTGGGACGAGAGCAAAGCTTAGCAGCAGCCGTAGCAGTGACAGAGACGCCGTCCCGCTCTGGCTCTTCACACCGGACTTTGGAGGGCAGAGGACCCCGGCTGAAACAGCGTGAGCTTCTCATTTAATAGGGCAGACCCCACTTGGCAGAGCCATTTCATGCATGGGGAAACCGAGGCTTACGATGGTACGACTTGTCTCGCCAGCACCTGGGCTAGAACCCCATCCGTTTGGCCCGAACCCACAGGGTCCGTTTGAGCCACACGGTCTCTGTGGTTTAGTCAGTCAGCTGCTCATCGACCTTGGCAAGTATTTTGGTTTCATCATAGACTGCCACTTGGCAAGGTTGCACACTGACTCCCCGCTCATGCCCTGGTCACCTGCAGGGCACAAAAGCCAGTGCGTAGAGCTTTGACAGGAGCAGCAGAGAGGTGACCAGCAATGGGGTAGTGGGCTTCCGGGGTGGAAGTGAGAGTCCAGGGTGGGTGAGGAGTGAGGGAGGCAGAAGGAGCCATTCACCCGCCACGGCCCTGGGACGCAGCTGGGACCAGAAGGGCACCTGTGCTGGAAGGGGCACGCCCTGAGGACCCCCGGCTGTCACTCACCCCTCTGATCTTCACTGCTCCTCACAGGGTAAGTTCTAGGTTTCTTTCTCTTTCTTTCTTTCTTTCTTTCTTTCTGAGACAGATTGTCTCTCACTATGTAGTTCAGGCTGACATTGAATGGTAATCCTCCTGCCTCAGCCTCCCAAGTGCTGGGATTACAGGCCTGCACCACCACGCTTGGGTTCATGAGTGGCTTTAGTTGTGCTGTCACGGCTGCCTCCAGGTCCTGGATTGATTCAAAATGTTGACCTTTCATGGTCAGTTTGACTTTGGGGAGGAGCCAGAAGTCACACAGTGCCAGATCCAGTGAGTAATACGGATGAGGACACAGCATCATGTTTTGTTTTCTTTTTTTTTTTTTTTTTTTTTTGGTACCAGGGATCGAACTCAGCCTCTTGCCTGCCAAGCAGGCACTTAAGTCACTGAGCTAAATCCCCAGCCCTATTTTTTGAGACAGGGTCTCACTATGTAGTTCAGGCTGGCCTTGAACTCACTTTGTAGCCCAGGCTGGTCTCCAACTCATAATCCTCCTGCCTCAGCCTCCTGAGTGCTGGGATTACAGGCGTGTGCCACCACGCCCGGCTATGTTTTTAATTTGACAAAAATTGCCATAAACATTTGATCAACAAGGGGTGATCAACTACTGTTAACGTTATTAAAATTTTTATTACAAGGACTGGGCGTGGTGGCTCACACCTGTAATCCCAGCACTCGGGAGGCTGAGGCAGGAGGATCGTTGCAAGTTCGAGACCAGCCTGGGCCAGAAAGTGAGCTCAAGGCAAGTCTGAACTGCATAGCAAGACCCTGTCTCAAAAAACCACCAAAAAAAAAAAAAAAAATTTATTATAGCTGGGTACGGTGGCACACACCTGGGATCCTAGCACTCGGGAGGCTGAGGCAGGAGGATCATTTTGAGTTTGAGACCAGCCTGGGTCACAAAGCAAGCTCAAGGCCAGCCTGAGCTGCATAGCAAGATGCTGTCTCAAAAAGACAAAAAACAAAACAAAAAAAACCAGTATTACAATAAAAGACACATTGCCATTAATTCTCCTCAAACATTCCTGATCTCTTTGAACACATTTATCGCATCGTTTTTGGAAACGTGCTTTTGCTGTGATAAGTTTTACAAATCCAAACCCTCACCGTATCTTCCTGTCTTTCCCCCTAGGCCGAACACGAGCCTCCGTGGCTTTGCCCGGCTTCAGACGCTAAAATGTTTGCGAGGAGCGCCACCTACTGGTGAGAGCGGCGGCATCTTTCCTCTGACTCACTAGAAGCGGCCTGGGTTCCCGCAGCGGCCGGCGGGAAGACTTCTCTGCAAGTGGAAATCGAGGTTTCTCCAGAGGCCTTCCAATCGTGTGTCCCCTTTGGGAAGTAGTTGTGCTTCTGGGGAGTTCTCCGGGAGATGACCTTGTGTGCTGTGTCCTGGCGCCGTGCTTATTTATTCCAGCTTCAAAGGCTGAGGGCCGACGTCCTGCAGACCTGCTCCGGGAAGTGCCGCTGGGTCCAGGGCCGAGCACTGCGCACGTAACCGTGCCAAGTCTTGCCTTGAAAGAGTCTGTGCTCAGCAGTGGAGTCCGAGGCGCTGCACCCCGCTCCACGTGCGGAAGTCTGGGAAAGCTGTTTTGGAGCAGCCGGTCCCTCAGGACTCGTGCAGGGAGGCTGGCCGCCTCTTCTGGGGCTGGTGTTTTCCCAGGCCATGGGGTCAGGAGCAGCAGAGGCAGCTCCTTAGGGAGCCCCTCGCACCTCGGGGTGTGCTCTGGGGCAGCACACAGACAGGCGCAGGCCGTTTCTGCCAGCATCCAAGCTGTCTTGTGTTACTGCCAAATGTTTTCTAGGTTCTTGTTTTGTTTTGCTTTTTGAGACAGGGTCAGGCTGGCCTCGAACTTACGGCAGTCCTCCTGCCTCAGCCTCCTGAGTGCTGGCATTACAGGCATGTGCCACCATGGCCAGCTCTTCTTACACTTCTGGGTTGTGCTTCAGCAAGCATATTTTTTCTCTGTTGATCTCTCTTAAACCCCCCTCACAGGTCCCAAAGTTGAAGAAACCCTAGCCCCGGAACAGATAAGGGCTGTCTCCTTTTCCACACTTGGCCCCGGCTTCTGTTTCTTGTGGTGAGAGAGGACCTGCCCATGAAACTTTGCTCAGCGGTGCTGACGTGGATAGTTTGGGCCTTGTGAAAGAGAAGTTTGATTTCCTTGCCCCGGGCCTTGGGCATGCTAGGTGAGTGTTGTACCACTGAGCTACGCCCAGCCCCTTTTATTTTTAAATCTGGAGTCAATTTCTCAGTAAATCATCTGGCCTGGCCTTGAATTTACAATCCTTCTGTCTCAGCCTCCCGGGTAACTGGGACCCCCAGTGTGTGCCATCATGCCAGGCATCAAAACCCTTTTATCAGCAGAAGTGGGTTCAGTGTTGTTTACCAGCTTTGGGGGGTTGTGGTCTTTATGGGGCACATTTGGGGTGGAGCGAGTCTAGGACTTCTGCAGCCTGGGGCCCGAGCACGTGCAGGACGAATCAGTGGCCAGAGTTCTGGCTTGCGGAGGGCGGCTCGCCTACTTGGGCTCCCTACGTCCATGGGGTCTTCACTGCTCCCCGGTGCCCTTGGCCTGGGAGTGCCTTCCCAGCTTCCCGCCATGCCCTGAACCCTGCAGAGTGGCCCAGGCTTCAGGAGACCCTCGCAGTGAGACAGGGGCTGACCTCTGCCTCAGTTTCCCCTTCTGAAAAGCCAGTACCTCCTGCTTGCAGGGCGCAGCTGGGGGCTCTGTGGCAGGGAGTCTGTGTCAAAGCCAGCACCTCCTGCCAGTCACATGCTTCTCTCTCCCCTCCTCCAGCCCCTCCCCGTATCTGCCCAGCACACACACAGGCACCCGTGGGTGGTAGGGTCCTGCCCATCTGGCCACAGTGAATCATCCTCCTGCCAGGGCTCTGCTGTGGATTCAGGGGTTCTCCAGGGGGTGGGTGGTTACCCCAAAGGCTGATGGACGAGCAGAGAACGGCTCAGGGTCTTCAGTCCTAGTGCGGCCCCTCCCGACAGTGTCGCCGGGCTGCCTGTCTCAGGCCCCCTGTGGCTTACGGAACAGGCCCATCTGGGAAGTGGCTCCTGCCTCCTCCCACTGTTACGGGTTGATTGTTGCCCCCCAAAGTGACAGGCCGAGGTCCTTACCCCTCACGCCCATCGCACACGCAGGCTGGGATGAGGCCTCCCCAGGGTGGGTGGGCCCAGGGCCAGTGACCAGTGTCCCCCGAGGACAGCCATGTGCAGACAGATGCATGAGAGGCTGTGCAGTGGCAGCCACAGCCACGCACCGAGGGACGCCGGGGACGCTGACGAGCACGGGGCAGCCCTGTGGCTCCCGCAGGGGCCTGCACAGAGAGACGTGAAGAAGGGGACACATTTCCTCGACCGGAATCCCGTCTCCGCCCGCAGCCTTCACCACCACCAGCTCGCCCAGGTCAGCCCTGGCTATGGGCCCAGCCTGTGGCCTCGTCCCCCAGCCCGTGGGCTGATGTCACGGGGCCACAGCTCCAGAGTCCAGCCAGGTGGGCCATGTGCCCCTCATCCTCTGTCGCATCCCCTCCACGCTGCCTGGGCCACGCCCAGCTCCCAGCTCCCCCGTCCACATCTCGGCCCAGATGCCAACTCCTCGGCGAGGCCAGCCCTGTCCCCCCGCTGCCCCCACCCCTGCAGTGCACACCTGCTTGCACGTGACTTGCCCTGGGGCATTGCGCTGGGTACCCCTGGAGCATTCTCCGGGAGCTGCCACACACGGCACGCCCCCACCCACAATTTGGGCTGCTGTGTCCAAGAACGTGCATGTGGCGGTCCCTCTCTGTTTCCAGAATTCAGGGAAAAGGATCAGCAGATTTTCATGTTGCTTAAGATAAACTCCCAAGCTTAGAGACATTTCAGTGCTGCCAGAAAATATCCCTGAGCTGACACAGGAGATTCTGACAAAGGATTCATCCCAGCACTGGAAAATCACCCAGCCTTCATCTGTGCTGTGGCAGAACCTGCATGCGTATGTGCGTGTATGTGTGTGTGTGTGTGTGTGTGCACAGTGCCAGGCTGTGTCCTCGGCCTTTTAAAATTTTGAGACAGGGTCTTGCTAATTTGCCCAGGTTGGCCTTGAACTTTTGTTCCACTGGCCTCAGTCTCCCAAGTGCTGGGATTACAGGCCTGTACCACCACTTCAGGCTACAGTTCAGGTCTTTGCTTGGGAAAATACTTGGGCTGGTATCTCTGTCCTCCTGCATGACAGCTTCTGCCGTGAAAACCCAGGAGTGTGGGGAGGCCGGGGTGGTTCTGGGGGACCCAGGCCTGGACAGGAGGCTGAGGCGGGAGGCTGCCCCCAGGTAGCACCAGAAGGAGTGCCTGCTTTGCTCCTGGTCCAGTAAGAAGCCTCAATTGTGTAGAAAACAATGTGATCAAATTACGGTTTCTCGCCCCCCATCTGTGTCCCAGGAAGATGGTTTGCCGGGGACTCAGAGAGGCTGCGGGGAGGGGGCTAAGCCCGAGGTGGGGGACAGCCGGGCTGCACCGGGGTTCCAGCAGGTGAGTGGTTTCGGGGTGCTGCAGCAGGCCTCTCGGATGCCTGGGCACAGCGGGAATGGGCTGAGGGGACTCCGTGGGGCCTCCCCGAGTCCAGCCTGGCTGTGGGCGGACACCCAGCTGGCACGCAGCAGCGGGGAGGCCCCAGGGGTGAAAGTTGGACACCTGAGGGGGGGCACCGGGACACCAGGCAGGGGCAACAACGCTGGCCCGGGGAGCAGCCTGGGCAGCGCAGGTCGGGTGATCGGGCGGGCGGGGCCCCGGTCAGCAGGGCGGTGCTGCGCCCGCTCGGGTGCTGTGGGGTCCAGGCGGGAAAGCGCCCCCTGCGAGCGTGCCGGGCCGCGGGGCGGAGCAGGAGCTGTGCCGTGCCAGGAACAGGCAGGGTTTGTTCTCACACGTATGTGTCCTCGTGTTTTCACAGAGGGAGAAAAAACATAAAAGCCCAGGGAGGAAGCCTGGAACTTTCAAAGCAGGGCCAGAAGTCGCCGGAGACAATGGCGCGCCCGTCGCGGGCCACCCTCGCGCACGGAGGCTCCTGTTTGTTTGTGGCGCGGTCGCTTTGAGGGCCGCAGCCCACAGCTTTCCCCCGGCTCGGCTGCTTCCCGGGCGTGTGTCAGCGTCTCAGCGCCGATGCCAGGGTTAAAAATAGTGACAGCGGAGGACATTTTCAGGAGACGAAGGCCACGCGCTGGAGGGGAGTGGGCACCGTGTGGTGCCGCCCGGCGGGAACGGGAGCCCGGGCACTGTGTGCCCGCTCCCTCCGGGTGCTCCGCCCTTCCTCCTCTCTCCTCCAGTCCCGTGGGGATGGGCCCCCGTGTGCACCCGGCCTGCAGTGCCGTCCCCGGCAGGCGGGTGCTGTCTCGGGGTCTCCTCCCCCGCAGCCTGCGCGGCCTTCTCCCGGGCTCACGGCCCAGGCCATCTCTGCGTGCCCTCACTGCGTTTTTTCTGAATTTACTGATTGTACCAGCTGGAGGGGTGGGAGCCAAATACTGCCTGGGCTGCTCCTGGGAGGACGGGCCTCGGTTTCCCCTGAGAAGGAAGAGGGTCTTGGCGAACACGCAAAGACCTGCTTACAGCCGCTCAAGGGGCAGCATGGCTCCTGCATCCGCTGTGCCTCCGTTCCCCCCATCCCCTGGGAGCTTTGCCCAAGTTCCCGGCAGACTTTGGGGTGCGGGGCTTCCCCGGGAGGGCCCGACCTGTGGGCGCCAGGCGTCGCTGTACAGCAGGAGGATGCTCTGCCCCGCGCCTGAGGGAGGTAGGGCCGGGGGCACGTGGACAGCCTCGACGCCCGCGCAGCCCGAGCCCGCAGCCCACAAGCATCTCCTAAGTACTTGGCCGTGAGAGAGGGGAGACCGAGGGGGACCAAGCAGGGGCACCGGGCTTCCGCGGCGCTTCCCACGTCCTCCTGACTCCTCGGACCTGAGCCCATGCTCCCTAATGCTGGTAAGCATTGTGTCGGGGACGCAGCACAGCTGGGGCCTCTGCGGAGAGCAGACTTCGGGTCACCCAGATGCAGGTGTGTTCCAGACGCTCAGGCAAGGACGGAGGCTGCGTCAGGCCTGCCACTGCGTGACCCCGCGACGCCCGGATTCCCACTTCTGTCCTGTCTTCCCGCAGCCCCACACCTCTTCCGTGCGCTGGTGCCCGCTGTCTCCCTGTCTCGCTTGCTGCTGCGAGTGTGTGAGGAGGTGACCACCCCGGCGGCGAGAGGCCGCAGCGGGGCCGCTTCGGACCCGAGTGCAGGCTGTGCACGCCGTCACACGCGTGGCCCTCGCTGCGACCACCGCCCGGCACAGGGGCTGCTGGCTGGCTGGCCGTGGTGCCTGGAGGCCCGGGCAGCTCTGCAGATCTCAGCTAATTAGAACCAAGCGAGTCAGGACTCGCTCCTGATTCACGTGCTCGCATTTGGAGAGCTCGGGGCTGTGTGTGCCCCAGGGCAGCCCGATACCTGCCGACCTCCCACGGCGGCAGGGTGCTGTGGGCGAAACCAGCCCCGCACCTCCGACGGCCCCTGCACCCCCAGCCCCGTGTGCCACCCCGCCCCACCACCCTGACCGAGCATCCCCAGTGTGGCTGGACCTGGCCTCCAGAGTCCAGAGAGCGGATGGGGAGGGGAGCTGAGAACAGCCCGAGACGTCCATCTAATCCCAGGAACCTGGGACGCAAAAAGGGCTTCACAGACGTCACAGAGCCGAAGATCTCGAGTGGAGTTTGCCCACCGTCAGGACGGGGCCCTCCCAAGCGAGGCAGGAGGGCCACAGCCAGAGAGATCTGGGACACCGTGCTATTGGCTGGCGTTGAGGACGGAGCCGGGTCCCTGGCCGAAGCATGCGGCACCCCTAGCAGCTGGGAAGGGTGGGAAAACAGGTCCCCCGAGCGCCAGAGGAGCTGGCCCACTCACGCTCTGACCTCAGTGCGGTGAGAGATTTTGGACTTCGCCCAGTACATCTGTCAGAAGCCACTGAGCCCTCGTCACCAGAGACACGAGTGAGTGGGTGCATTTCCCAAATGGCAAGAAGTATTTTGGGTCCCAACTGAAGCTAGGAATAGCTCCTCCCTGCCCATCCGCAGGACAGAGCCGTCCGTCTGTCCAGTGCTCTGTGGTCAGCCACAGCCACATGTCATCAGCTGTCACCATGGCACCCAAAGCGCCCAGGAACAAGGCCAACCCCATGGCCTTCTCCACCCACTGCCCCTCCAGCGGGGCTGCTTCTGCGTTCACCTCCAGGCTCCCCGGTCGTGGGCTGCTGACGCCACAGGAAGCCCTGCCCCGGGGGAGAAGCCCTGCCCCGGGGGAGAAGCCCTGCCCCGGGGGAGAAGCCCTGCCCCTGGGGAGAAGCCCTGTCCCTGGGGAGAGGCCTGCAGCCCCGCCAAAGTAAACCCTGGTGTGGCCCAGGTTGGCTTTGATTCTAGGTGCTGTTTGCAGACTTAGTGAGAATGTGCTGTTCACCTCCGCCGGTGAAGTGGAGCTCGCGCCGGGCGCTGGGAGACGGGACGGAGTTTGCCTGGCTTTCGGTGCCGTTGCCCACTGCTGACCTGACAGCACGGAACAGCCCGGGATAACACCGCCGGGTTGTTTGTGGAACTGCGTCTACCCCAGGGGAAAGAACTGAATGCCATGTGAAAGTAAAAATGCTATGTGGATTGGGACTTTTTCTGATGAGAAAAGAGGACCCCAGACTGGTGGAGCCGAAAGGGCAGCTGCCGCTGACAGGACAGTCGCTGGCCAATGGCAGACCTGAGCCTCAAGGGATGGGGCCCAGCCCAGGTCCCCTCTGCTTCACCCTGCTGTGCCTCTCGGTGGGTGCTTCCTGTGGCGGGAAGGGGGCTCCCGCCTGTTCATGAAATAAGTATTTAGACAGGTGCAGAACCCTCCTTGCCCAAGGTGGGGTGGTGATTTGGATGGGGAGGCCGGGAGGGCCTTCCGGCAGGAGTGTGTGGCCGGGACCAAGGGCAAGCCCTGGGGACGCGGGGTGTGTATGGGGCCGCACACCAGGGCAAGTCCTCGCGGAGGTCCCAAGGACCCACTCGGCCTGCCCTGGGACAGGGGTCAGTGTGGCAAGAGAGGACTGTAGCCCACCGAAGAGGGTCCCCGTCGTGGGGCCCCCAGGGAGACGCTGAGGCCCAAGTCTGTCAGCTGGGCCAGGAGCCAGCGTCCAAGGATGTGGGGGGACGTGGGTGGCACTTCCCGCCCTTTGGGGCCCTCTCGCCTCGTACCACCCCTGTCCAGTGCCGGGGTCTCCAGTTAGGGGCCATGGCCCGCAGTGACTTGGCCCCAGGGTCGGTGTCCAGATCCTGCACCTCGCACGACAGGTAGCGTCAAGTCAGGGATCTTTAGACGGGGCTCTCCCTGGGAAAGTCAGGGCCCTGTACCAGAGAGGGAGCAGGGCGGGGCGAGGGGCGGTGACGCAGAGCAGAGGTCAGCGCAGCCTGAGGACGGGGCTCCCGGGGATGGGAATGCGGTCCTCCCGCTGGCCTGGCCGAGGCGTCCCGCGTCAGGCCTCCCGGCAGTCTGTCCTCTCGTGCTAAGCCACCGGGTCGTGGTACAAGGACCTGGCGGGGGTCCTGGACACAGTGCAGCCGGGGGTGAGGAAGTGGGGGAGGGCGACGTTCCTGCCAGTCTCTGAGTCGATGGAGCTGCGGGGCGGCCGAGTGTGGCAGACAGGGGTCCGCGTGTGGAAGAAGCACGGAGCCCCGGGTGGGTGGCCGCCCTGGCCGTGGCCCGGGCCCGGAGACACCGGTGCCCCGGGCCTCAGGCCCCTCTTGTGCCTGCATTACTTCAGGGTGATTTCCTTTACTTGAGACCAGAAAGCACGTGGTGGGAACAAGGACCGTTCTGTTTAATTCAGGGGTCACAGGGATCGGACGGGGGAACCTGGGGCCCGCATCCGCCCTTGCCACGTCCACGCTGCCCGTCCACGTGGACGTGGGCATCAGGACCTTGCTCGTGCCTCAGAGCCTGGAAGGACTGGAAGGACGCGCGCACCTTGCGGTTCATCAGAGGCTGAAGCTGGCGGAAGTTGTTCACCATCGCCTCCTCCTCTTCACCCATGGCAGAGAACTGCAGCGCTCGGAAGGCGGCCAGCTGGAAGAGCAGCCAGAGTGATCCTGGTGTAGGTGTCCCCGTGTCCTTGTGCCTGTGCCCGTAGTGAGTCAGACTGACCCTGTGTGACCCACAGAATGGGGTGGCTTCCACCGGGGTCTTTAGGGCCACTTGCTCAGGGGAAGCCGTGGCGGGCCACAGCAGCCCTTGGACTTGCCAGTTCACCCACAGAGGTTGGGAAAGAACATACACCAGTGTTGTTTCCTTAATAACTCGATGGCTTGAGTTTTGGAGCTATCTGTTACACAGTGACTGGTAACTGATACAGTCAGCACTTCACACCCATGGCTCTGCGTGCTCCGAGCCAGCCAACTGCAGATGGGAAACATTCCTCCCCAAAAATCTGTCTTTGCAGCCGGGCGTGGTGGCGCACGCCTTTAATCCCAGCACTCGGGAGGCTGAGGTAGGCGGAGCGTTGTGAGTTCGAGGCCGGCTTGGGCTACAACGCGGCGCAAGGCCGACCTGAGCTACATAGTGCGACCCTGCCTCAAAAAACCAGGGCCAGGAGTTGGCTCAGTGGCTTAAGCGCCTGCCCTGGCAGGCGCAAGGC
>RJWM01019489.1:0-38921 GCA_004363535.1 Dasyprocta punctata | reverse complement strand
AAAAAAAAAATTATCTTCCCTTACATCTTCTCATCCTCCTGAGTCCCTTATCACAACAAATTGTATTACCATTTGCCAGTTGCCCACTTCAAGAGCCTGGAATTTATCCTTTCAACTCCCACTGTACACCTTCAGATATTGTGATATTTTCTAATAGCTCTGGAGTGTCACCTGCTCTCTTTCTCCACTGTTGCTGTTCTAATTCAAGCCCTGGCTGAAACAGAAAATATGTTATGTTAAAGGCCAATGACTCATTTACAATGTAAAATTTAAATGAAAAATAATTTGCATCATTAGTTTATCATACTAGAGTTATGGAGATCATCAAAATGATCCAAAGCAAAGACATCTGCTGTTAGGGAGTATGTGCCAGAACTTGATACAATATTGTTTTAAACTGATAATTACCTGGGAAACAGAATTGATTTTTTAATCCCATAATTTGGTGTCTGGTGACTTAAGTATCTGGCTGTTAGAGAAAATTCCACTACTATTTGGCAAACAGTTCCAGACTGGATTGATTAGCCATGAAATGAATGCAAGCGATCTGCACAGCTTAAATATGCACTTAATAGTTTTAAATATGAGATGACATTGACAGCTTTCCAAATAGTGTTGATGTTCTGACAGAACAATTCACTAACATATATCAGCATAATTCTTACATATTACCATTTATCACCTCATTTCTAACTTTACATTTCCAGAACTTTCTATTCATTTCCTAAATTCTTTATTCTGCATCTTTCAGAGATAATATAAATTAACCTACAATGGCCATCAAGAGAGTCCTAACTTTATTCTCCTCTTCCAATATTTACCATCTAAGCAGAGACAAAAAGATGCAACAAAACCCAAGAGCACAGTATACAATTTGAAAATACACACAAAGAATCTCAATTGTTCATGAATTGATAATCATTAAAATGAGAAGTTCCTTTAGAACAATTGGGAGTGTCTAATTGTACCATAATAATTCTTATATCTTTAGCTCTTTCAATAGCATTACATAGTGTCATGTCTTCATGTCACTGTATATAACAATTCTCACCACTAGAATGCCTTTTACCTTCAATAGCAACCTTCTCCACTGCTAGTGTCAATATGCAATCCCAGACTTGCTACTCTGGAGTAATCATACCCAAGCAAAACTAACCAAAAACTAACCATGCTTTCCATTAAGCTTGTTTTTTTTTTGTTTTGTTTTGTTTTGTTTTTTGTTGTTGTTGTTGTTGTTGTTGTTGTTGTTTTTGTACCAGGGATCAAACTCACAACCTCATGCCTGTCAGGCAGGTGCATAAGCCGCTGAGCCAAACTCCCAGCCCTAGTTTTTTGAGACAGTGTCACACATTATAACCCAAGCCAGCCTCAAACTCACAACGCTCCACCTACCTCAGCCTCCAAAGTGCTGGGATTAAAGGCATGAGCCACCACGCCTAGCTCCTTTAAGCTTTAGCAGTCTCTATCATTGCACTGAATCATAGCAAACACAAATGTTTCAACATGTATACATAGTATTGAACTAAGGGCCTTCACACTGAGCTACATGCCAAGCCCTTTTTAAGACAGCCTTGCTAAACTGCTAAATTACCCAGGCTGGGCTCAAACTTCTAATCTTCCTACCTCAGCCTCCCAAAAGGGTCCATGTATGAACCACCATGCCTGGTTGCATTTCATTTTTTTTTATTTTCAGAGCTACTTAAACAAGAGGACCATATCCCATCCACTTTATTTTATTACCAATACTAGTCTAAATGTGCACCAATAATAATGAATACCAAATATTATGTACTAGAACTGTTTCAGGTGCTGATCTAAGTGCTTCGTTCACTTAATTGTCACAGTAACTTTATGAACTTTTCATTTTTATTAATATATATGCTAATAATATATATGCTAAGAAATATATATACAAATAGAATAAAAAGAATTAATATATATGCTAAGAAATATATATATATATATATATATATATATATATATATATCTCCAGGCACAGAGAACATGTTCAGTGAATGTTAATAAATGTCGCTGTTTTTAAAAAAATAACATAGCCATATCATCATTACTCCTGAGAGCTTGCACATACTCTTAAAACTTGAAGTTGATGGCCTTGTGCAAGGAAGGTGTATGCAATGGTATGAAGTAGTTATTTGGTTTGAAAGGAGCTACATTACCTGACATTCTGAAGCTCTGTGTATACTGGGCTTCAAGAGTAGTTGCTTTGGCCAGGCACAGTGGCACATGCCTGTATTCCTAGCACTCTGAGAGGCTTAGGAAGAAGAATTGCAAATCTGAGTCCAACCTAGGCAATGTAGTGACAGAGAAAGACCTTGTTTCAAAATTAAAAATTAAAAAGGGCTGGGAATACAGTTCAGAGCAAAGAACCTGACTTCAGTCCCTAGCAAACACTCCCCATCCTCACTGCCAGAGAAAGAAATTGCTTTGTTTTTATTTTCATTTTCATGTTTTGAGCTAACTTGGGAAATCACTTTTCCCTTCTCTAAAGATTATCTACACGGATAGTTTGTATTAGCCCTACCTGTACATTTTCTTAAAATGGCAGATAATAGAAATAAGGTTACTAGGCCTGGAGAAAAAAAAAATGTCCACCTTCCTATCACTAAGTAGGCAGTTATTGTGCTACTTTAATCTGTAGTTGCTTTAAATCCTCTCTAGCAAGTCACTGCTAAGACAGATTTAAATTATCCTGAATTGTAAAAAATAACTCTTCTCTAGCACAACTTTTGTAATTCTTTAGCTACATCATTATACATAAGCACATGAACTTAAATAAATGAACTGATGTGGGTTATTTTCAGAAATCATTTGCATTTTAACAACTCCAACAAGCTAAGTAGAAACATATAATAAATGGAGGAACTGGGGGCTGAGTAAAAGATGAGAGGCTGAGGTACTCAGGCCAGAGATTGTTGTTGTAAAATGGCAAAGTATATAAGCAACTACCTGCTGTCTATCATGAAGATCTACCAGTAAAGTTGAGAAGTTTTACTGATACCTTCAATTTTTGCACTAATTCATCAGAGATACAATCCTATATTGAAAATCACAGAAGGTTAAATTCAGTAATAATCGGGTCAGTTCTCTCACCCGAAATCCAGACCTGACAAAGATAAGAAAGAGAGAAAACAAAAGGAAACAGAATAATGAAGTAATTAAAATCAAAGAATTGACCATTTTCTTCCTTAAGAAAGCATCATGCCTATTGTTCTACATTCTAGCATTACAAAAGGCAGTGATAGAACAAAGATCACTTCCCAAGGAAAATGAGCAGAGCTGTGAGAGAAACCAGAGCACACAAGCACACAGACAGACACACACACACACACACTAATGCACACACAGCTATGTGTTTGCTTTTATTCTTTTCAGTTGCCTCCTTTTTGCTCCTGAATCCCCCTGTCTTGTGGATTCTGGATAACTATGTATTTCATATGCAGAATCACTAACAGAGAGGATCTGATTCTTCCCATTAATCACAGTAAATCCTGCTGTACTGTCTCATTCTAGACCTGTAGAACTACATGTCAGAGCTCCATACAGATCTATGTTCATTGTGACGTTTGTGCTCTTTACTTCTGACGTGCTCTCAATAGCTACCACGTGCATTTATTTGTTGGAAGACTGCCCTCAGACTGCATGAAGCCAGGTTTTTCTGCAGACACAGAGAACAGGCAGTGCCTGGGAATCAATATCCTTCAGGTCCAACTCTGAGTCAATGATTCACAAATTTGAGAATACAAATGCCCCAGCTCTGCAATGAGATTGTTTATGATGTGACCCATTTGTCTTAGATGCACCCTTCCAGAATTGAGACAAATTTACCTTCTACAGGACTTTGCTTGATACCCCATCTTTGTCCTACTTCTCCTCCTTGTGTTATGTCTTCCCACTAATTTACTAGTTTGTTTCTAAGCATACTTCCTTCCTCAAGAGTTCTTTGGCAGCAATGCAAACTCCGTGGATTTTATTTTCAGATTCTATTCACCTGGACTCTTTGACAGAAACCTTCATGCTGCTTCCAGGGAACCCATCTCAGAAAAAACCACTGCATCTTCTGCTAATCCACTTAGAAACTAGTTACATCTGACTGAGGCAGGTGCCCATCCCTGGCCCAATCAACTGGGTCATGTAAAACGGGGCATGGTAACCTGTGCATAGCCTTTATCAATGACCGTGGCTTTGGATTATGGCAGCCTTCTGAGTATGAGAAATCAAGAGCAGAGATCTCTCCAGAAAATATATTTATATTGATTTTTATAATGCCTGAAAGTTTATTTATATTCATTTTGGTTTAGCCATGAATATGACAAGGCGATCACAAATAAAGGCTATAGTAGTGAATCATGCATATTAAATTGAAGAAACTAAAGTGCTTTCTGTACCTGATGTGGAAATGGTAATGTCTACCTTAAACTATAAAAGACAAAGACATAAGAAATAAGCTTAAAAGTATAATTTTAAAAGGAAACACATGAATATATACACTCCGATATGAATGTGTATGTCTGCACACCCCCACACATATATATAAAGGCTTCAGAAATCAATCCTTCCCACTAAGAGCAATGCGAGGTTGAACCACATTTAAGAACCTTAACAATATCTCCTTTGTTTTCCAGTTACTCACGGGAGAAGTCTAGCCACCATTAGAGCAGAAACCTATTATAGTCATTTACAAGGTAGCAAAGATACACAATTATGTAGAGTTGTATTCTGTTTTTAATTTTTAAATTAAGTATCTACTTTTCATTCTGCAGATTACATAAAATAGCCTGCAAGGTGATTTATAGATTAAATTGCCATAAGAAAAATGAAGCACTTCAAATTCAGTAACTACTCAACTCACACACAGATGTTGTAATGTACTAGTAACACTATAAAACAGCCAAACAGTAAATGAAACTACATAGCATACAAAGAGTCTTTGAAGGGACTGAAGACAGAAAAATGCATAAAAACTCTACCAAATTCACTTACAGTAACCTCACATAGCATGCAGTTCAAACCCAATACCCATGAGGGTAAGGAAAGGGGGGAGAAAGAAGAGAAATAGGAACTCTTAGGGTATTTTTCTCACAAAAGGAAGTAATTATTTCATTTCTGGTAAGTATCTTCAAGCCATCTTACCACTGCTACGACTACAATGCGGGCTTACATTAGTGTTTCTTTATACCTTTACAAGAGACCTGATCTATTTCTCTATCTCTACTTTCAAACCAACATCAAGACAACTGCCAAATCAGGGGCATATCTACCAGCTAAATATTCAGACAGATGCAAAAAACATTGAAGAAAGAGCAAATATCTGTACCATGTTCACAAAGAAGACTAGCATCATTAGGATGCTATCTCTCCTCAAGTTAGTCCTTAAATGTAGTTCTAATGAAAAGGTAAATAGAGTTTTTTATGAACACTGACCCATTGGTTCTAAAGTTTATATGCAAAAATGAAAGGGCAAGAAATGCCAAGTTAATCTTGAAGACGAAAAACAGTAAGCTGTCTTACCCTACCAGAAACTGAGACTTGTCCTAAATATATAACACAAAATATTATGCTACACTTGGCACAAAGATCAGGATAAAAATTTTAATGAAACTATAGAGGGAACATTGATAATGTCCCCTGAATCTATAAGTGAGTATATATGACAGAGGTAGCACTGTGAGTCAATATGGAAAGGATAATATTGGGATAATTAACTAAACATTAAAAATTATTCCTATTTCCCAACATACAGCAAAATGTACCTCAGGTAAAATAAAGATCTAAATGTGTAAAAAACATTTTAATGTTTGAGAGAAAATGTAGGAGAATGTGATCTTCAAATCAGGAAGAATTTCTTAAACAAGAGTGAAAAGCATTACCAGAATAAAGGAAGAAGTTTATTATAACTGAACAAATTAAAGTTTAAAATGTCTATGAAATTAAAATAATCATAAAGAAAAAGGATAAGTCTCAAATTTGGGAAATATTGTATTAATAATACATATAACTGACAAAGATTTGATACCCAAAACATATCAACAATTCTTAAAAACCAATTTAAAGTGACAAACAAGAAATAAAAAGTAAAAAAAAAAAAAAAGGCAAAACAATGAATATCAATCCACAAAGAAAGAACCATAGGCAATAAACACGGGATGTTCAGGCAATGACTGATACCAACCCAGAGCAATGAGAACTGGGAGTTTGAGTTGGTACAATTTTGGAGAACAGTTGGTAATGTCATCCTTAGTATCTAACATGCACATAACTTAGCATCCAGCAATTTCTCCCCTAGCTGAATATTCTGGAAAATCTCTTGTGCATGTGCCCAAAAAGTCATATGGCCAACAGTTCCTTTATCATGTGTTCATTAAATAGTAACTTGTCTGTACTATTTTATTTGATGTGGAGTTCCTCCTGCCCCATTCTTTTCTTAAGAGGGTAAGGACATGGGGTGTGGCTGGTGTGAGGGAAAGGATTTTGAACACTCATGGTTGCCCTGCACATAAGTATCACAGTTCAAAAAGATGAATTATAGTGACTCATTTGAATTGAACCTCAGATCTGCCACTTGCTAACCATCTAGCCTTGGTAAAATTTTTTAATGTCTTTAAATGTCTATTTCCTTTTGTCAGTCAGATTACTGAGGCCATTTAATAACATAATCACATGTGTTAATGAAGACAAAATATTATAGTCATTTTTTATGGAATGCTTACTTTGTACTAGGCAATTTAAGGCTTACAATAATCTCATGAAATAAATGTTGGTGTCTAGTGCTTTTTCAAATGAGAAAATGAATCAAATTAAGTGTCTTTCATAAGCACACAACTACCAAGTGGCAAGGTGAAGACATATTTGTCTGACTTCAAAATTCATGATGCAAAAAAGATCAATTTATCCAGGAAAAGTACCCCTAACACCCAGTTGTGGTCTATAAATACCATTTCTTACTAGAAAGAAGCAAATACTGTTAGGGAAATGACTTACTTCAAGAAGGGACAAGAAATGTACAAGTTGAGACTGAAATGCAGTTTTCTCATTTTTCTCACGGTTTTCTCATTACCATATCACAAGGTAACTGTGCAAGACTCTTACGAGCATGTCTCCCTGGTAGAGAATAGAGCAGAGAAAGCATCAATAACTATAATAACTGAAAGGAGTTTATTTGAAATACATCAGGTATGTATGTGTACATGGCAATAAAAATTAGAAATCTCGTTGGTTACTTTTGGAGGACACCATGAAACTACCTCTTTATTTTCAAAATGTGTAAATAAAGAGAAAGAATCAAGTACCTTCCTATGTTTTTTCCTGTATGATCTATACCTCTGGGTAATCAAAAAGATAATATGGAGAAGCTTCTATTTAAGTAAGAATTCCCCCAATAAATAAAGAAAACATGATAAAATACAGTATCTTTATCTTCCAAACTCTGTGCATGTGTGTGTGTGTGTGTTACTAAAGATGAAATCTAGGGGCACTCTTCTACCAAATTATGACCCCAGCCCTTTTCTTTTTCTTTTTCTTTTTTTCTTTTCTTTTTGAGACGGAGTCTCACTAAATTGCCCAAATTGGTTCAGAATTGCAATCCTAAACCTCATCCTCCCAAGGAGATAGGATTACAAACGTACACCACCACATTTGCCTTATTTTCCAGTTCTCAATCAATGAATGGATCCAGGTCATCAATAGTTGATAACATCAGGGAGCACTGAAAGAAATGATATGTATATTCTGACAGAAAAAATACAACATATATTAAATAGTACTATTAATCAATTGAACCTGAACTTCATAAAGGCTAGTACTAATTCACAGAAAAATAACAGGGTTGTTGGAACATGATAAACAACACAATGGTGAATTAATTAACAAAATATAAACTGCAAGAAACTCTTTAAATGAGCGAGGTTTTACTGACACACAATTCTAAGGCAAAGATAAAATATACTTAGATATATCAACCAGTCTTGAGTAAAAACCTTATTTGCATTTGGATTCAAACAAACTATAAAAATGGAACCAAGTTTTTATAAGATAATTGGGAAATATGAACATTGGTTGGATAATTAATAAGGGTAAGGAATTACTGTCGATGTTTTTAGGTGAGTAGCATATTGTGATTATGTTTTCAAGAATCCTTATCGTTTAATGATGTATACTGACATATTTACAGATGATACTTGACATTTGAGATGTACTTTAAAATAATATGTGAAGATCAGAATGTGGGCACACATAGAGATGAAAAAAATTGTCCTGTCTTTGTAGTTATTGAAGGAGGGCGATGGGAACAAGTTCATCATGACACTATTGTCGCTACCTTTTGTATAGTTCCTAAATTTCACTGTAAAAGGTTAAAAATAAAACAAAAACTAAAAAATATGCTCTAGATTTCTCTTCCTCTAATTCATAGGGAAGAAGAGATTAGAAATACTAGAGAGAGGAGGAACATGATTAGGGGTACAGAAGAGCTACGTTAAGAAAAAAGGACTGGCCTTTCCTCCATGCTGAGAACCAGAGGATGTGAAATAAGATAAGTGAAGTCACAGCAGGTGATTTCAGCCTACCAGAAAAGTAAGAGGCACATTAACTTCCCTAGAAAAAGCCTATAAAGAGATGAAACTGTGTCTTTGTTATGATTTGGATAGTTTGAGTGTGTATCCCAAAGGTTCATGTGTTAGAAGCTTGGTCCCTAGTGTGGAGATACACAAGGGGGAGATCTTTAAAAAATGAATCTTAGTTAGTGGGAAGTTATTAGATCATTGGGATCATTCCCATCAGGGATTAAGGTAATTTTCAAGGGATCTCAGTTAGTTCTCAAAAAAGGGTTGTTATAAAAAGCAAGGTGAGCCCCTACCTAGTCTCTCTGGCTTCCTGTGTAGCCAAGTAATAGCTCCCTCTAACATGAACTCTTACCATGATGTCATATGTCATGTGATGTAGCCAAAAAGGCATCACCAAAATCAAGCAGATGTTTCCCATGGACCTCCAAAACTGTGAGATAAACAAGCCTTTCTCGTTATTCACTACCCAGTCTCATGTATTTTGTTATAGCAACAGAAAACTAATGTATAGTACTGAAGAGGAAAACTTTTGGAGCATCTGGTTCATGGATATATTAATAAGTCAATAAATGGTTACATTGGTAAATACAGTAATGTCATAATATCATACATCTCAGTGCTGCAATCTCTTAGTAGGATTATCATTTCCAAAATATTTCCAGAAACAAATTCAGCATTGTTAAACTTACCTTTACCTAAGAAGTTAAGTGGTCCTGAACCATATCCTTGGGTTATGAGTCAACTTTTGTAGAGGGCTATGTCACTCTGATTTCCAAAGCTACACAAACTGGCCTCCTCTATCCTCTGCTAAGGTCAGAAAAATGTTTGCTCTAAAATTCAAACCTGCTCATTTTCACTAAGGAACAAAGACTCCAGGAATTTAATTATTTATTATTCTAACTGCACTTTTCTTGGAACAAATATTGACAATAAATTTAGTTAGCTCTGAGGAAAGAGTTTCTAATTACATACGAAGAAGCAAACACGTCACCTCTCTTCTTGCCTCTTTGCCAAAACATAGTGAACAACTGTCACTTCCAAAGTCAAAAATTGTTCTTCCCCATGTTTTTATCCCTTCCAATCATCTGTACCACTAAAATTGTTTTCTTAGGCTCTAAAGCAAGCACATGTAATGAAAATGTTTCCTATAGAATTCTTACCATATGTGAGATAGTGTATCCCCACCCAAAGCACATAACTGATCCTGAAACACACTTCCACCAACACTAGCATTCTTTGATCTGTGACCCATCCTTCTATGCCCAAATTATACTTTTGCCTCCATCAGATATAGATCACTAGTCCCAGGTTGATCTCACTGGTACCTCTGGACTCTTCCCATTAGTGTTGGGAGTCTGCATCTAACCTCTCTA
Organism: Dasyprocta punctata; assembly: GCA_004363535.1. NCBI lineage: Eukaryota > Metazoa > Chordata > Mammalia > Rodentia > Dasyproctidae > Dasyprocta > Dasyprocta punctata. The sequence continues at coordinate 28,969 of RJWM01019489.1, read as the reverse complement.
ATATTGTCCTCAGGTGCACAATGGTCACTGAACCCTCTGAGCTTCAGTTTCCCTGTGTTCTTAGAGATTCAAGATCTCTATAATCTCTGTAATTCTACAGCTTTTTGGTGTTTATGTAAGGTTATTCTGATAAACGTAAGTCTAATGTAAACCAGTAGAGTAGAATACAGGACACACAAACAAACCCACACAGCTATAACTATGATTCCTGACAAAAGGGGCAAAATATACTTTGAAGAAAAGATAGTCTCTTTAATAAATGGTGCTGGGAAAGCTGGATATCCATATCCAGAAGATTGAAACTAGGTCCCTGTCTCTCACCTTGTATAAAAATCAATTCTAAATGGATCAAATACCTCGGAATATAAGACCTGAAACTTTGAAACTCGTGAAAGAAAACATAGAGGAAACAATTAAAATCATAGGTACATGCAAAGATTTCATGAATAGAACTCTTGTTATACAGGAAATAGCAGCAAGAATCAACAAATAAGAATACATTAAATTTTAAAACTTCTGCATGACAAAGGAAACAAATAATAGTGATAAAGTAGCCTACAGAATGAGAGAAAATCTTTGTCCACTACTCTTCCAACTAAGGATTGATATCCAGGATGCATAAAAAAAACTAAAAATACTTAAAACCAAAAAAGATAAACAAAAAAAAAAACAAAAAAGAAAAACCCCAGACGTTACAATCACTAATGGGAAAAAGAATTGAAAAAACACTTCTTAAAAGAAGTACAAATGGCCAATGAGTATGGTATAAAAAATATTCAACATAATTAACCACTAGGGAAATGCAAATCAAAACTACACTGAGATTCCATCTCACCCCAGTTAGAATGGTTATCACCAAGAAAATAAAAACAACAAATGCTCACAAGAACATATTGGGTAGCAGAACTCTTCTACAGTGTCAGTGTGAAGATAAATGTGTACAGTCACTTTGGAAATCAGTAGGGAACTCTTCAAAAAAATAAAAATAAAACTACCATTTGATCCAGCTATACTACTCCTTGGTATATTCCTGTATAAGTACCACATGCTGATTGTGCCCCTGGAGTTTCCTCAGTATATTTCTGAAAGAATTAAAGTCAACAAATTATAGGGATACCCCAATAGCCATATTTATTGTGACACAATATACAATAGCAAAGATATGAAACAACCACCTAAGTGACAGTCAATAGATGAATGAATAAAACAAATGTGATATATATATGTACATGTTTATACAATTTACCCATAAAGAAGAACAAAATGATGACATTTGAGACAAATGGATGAAAATGGAAATAATCATGATAAGTGAAATAAACCAGACTAAGAAAGTAAAACACTGCATGTTTTCTCTATATAAGAATGTAGGTGCAGAGAGAGAAAAGGAGAAAGAGAGAGAGAGCAGAGACACAGAGAGACAGAGAGAGGGAGAGAGAGAAAACATGAACATAGAAAGAAGCTATTCAAGAAGAGGAAGGGGACGGGGATGGGGAATAAAGTATGCTATATGTGTGTAAAAATATGCTGAAATGAAGCTCACTAGTCTCTATAACTAAAATGCACTACTAAAAAATGACAAAAGAAAAGGAACAAATTTATCACATCATTCATTGTCCAGTCTCTTATGTCAATCAATGTTCTGTAAATAACCTAGCAGAGCATTTCCTCATCTGAGAAGTCTACAACCTAAAGTTTGTGGAGGAAGTTCAGTTTATTCCAACAAGATGAGTTAATTTTGTTGTTCCTGCTTTTTAAGTAGTTGAATTACAGCTTGCATTTGCCCTTTAGGGTCTACCTATGCCTATGACTATAATCCTCAAGAGTTTAGTTAGGACCAGGACTAAAAGCAGGTCTTTATTATCATGGTGTAGCGGGAATTATTTAAAATTTATTTTTAGATTAAATTTTTATCTGAGCCTCCTGAGTCCTCCTTACCACACCTGGGACCATCTGTGGACATCATTACTGCAGTTTCAATGCATCCCATACTAGCTCTCTTCATAACACAATTCTTCATGCAGCCAAATCTGCTTCAGGTGTAGTTTTTCTTGTTCACATCTCAACTTGGGATGCTGTCCCAAGGTGCCCTTCTAATGTTAGTAATTCAGTATCCTCAAAGTCTAGTAAGAACAAAATCCACGCTAGGTAGTTCAGTGAAAGAATTTTAATACAAAGAAGTTACAATTAGAGAAATATTGGAAGAGCTCAAAATAAGTGCTAGTGAGGCCACTCAGAAACTAACAACTAAAAGAAGTTACTGCCAGCCAAGAGGCCTGGGGGACAGAAAAAGGATGATGTTATCAGTATAGAAGCCTGAGCTACCAGGTGGGAACTGAAACCTTAGAGAAAGAGCCACCCAAAAGTAGCTGCAGGCACAGATGAGGCTGCCTGGTGGGAATTGGAACACAAAGAGTAGGGCTCCCAGGCAGGGGTTAAAACCACAGAAGACACAGCCTCTGCACAGCGTGCTCCCAAAGAAGAGAAAATAAATACCCTATCTCCTGTCAGACATTCCCATTGCCAGACCCTAACCAGCACTGGCTCAAAGAGTCTGGGAAATTCAGGGTAACACACTGGGCTTCAAAGCAGAGAAGGGTGGAGAATGACATTAGATAAAATGAGCAAACAACCTGTTCAAGAATGGGATAATGGCCGGGCATAATGGCACACTCCTGTAATTCCAGCAGTTGGGAGGCTGAAGCAGGAGGATCATTGTGAGTTCAAGGCCAGTCTGAACTATGTAGTAAAACCCTGTCTCTGAAAGAAAAAAAAAAAAAGGATGGGAAAATGAAATACAAATGATCAAAAAACTTAAGAAAAGATGTTCCACTTCATTAGTAATCACAGAAGTGCAATTTTAAACCACAGAAATTTTTAAACACCAAATATCATGAAAATGCTTAGCAGTGAGAGTGCTTATACCCAGCAGTAGGAACACAAATTAGAAAACACATTGGTATTGTCTAATAATGTTGATGCTAAGCCTACCTCCAGTCCAGGAATTCTACTTCTAATAATATACCCTCTGCAAACTTTAACACCGTGAACCAGCAGACAGCTACAAAAATGTTTACAGAAACATTGTTAAAGACAGAAAACTAATCAAATGGAAACTATTCAAATGTCCACCAAGAAGAGAATTGGTAACAAGTGTTTTATCTGAGAAAGAAATGCTACATAAAAAGGAATGAACTACAACTACCCATATCACACAGATAAGCGCCACAGGCTTTTTTGAGGGAAAAAAAAAAAAAAAGAAAGAAAGAAAAGTAACTTCCCAAAATAACCTTAAGGCCAAAGATATAGCTCAGCTGCAGGGTGCTTGCCTAACATGAAGGAGATCCTAGACTTAATCCCCAGCATTGGAAAAAACAAAAACAAACAAAATCTTACATAAAATTTCACTTACATAAAATTCAAAAATGGGAAAATTGTATGTAATGTTTAAGGAGTAAATCACACATGGGAAAACTGTAAAGAAAGAAATCGGCTGGGGGTGCAGTTCAGTGGTAGAATGCACTCAATACACATAATGCCTTGATTTCAAACCACAGAGAAAAGGAAAAGGAAAGGGAATGCAAAAGGAACACTAAATAATTCAAAGAAACGGTCCTCTCTGCATGCAAGTAAGGTGGATATAATTAAAGAGAGACCTACAGTGTAGCCACTTTTTTAGGTATATTTTTTAATTAAAAAATAATAATTTTAGAAGTCCTATAGGGTCTTTTTCCCTTTCTGCCCTAATAATAAAAAATTATTAACACGGTGACACACTGATGCAAATTATATCATGTCTACCTTTCTAAATATTAACCTTGTTGTGTCTTAGTTTCCACATCTATAAAATGAGGATAACAGTAGTACCTACCTACTAAAGAAGAGAGTACATGGGAAATGCTTAACACTGTGGTCTGGCACCCAATGGCCTGCAAATATCTATTATTTCATTCACACTACTGCCTCAACTTGCAGGGTCCTCCCCAACTGCCTCTGTCTACTAGATGCTGTTCATTGAAGGACATGTAGTCTAATGCCTGATGACCCACCCTCCTACCCAGGCCCAATTCTCCTTCTTTTAAATTCCTAGACCTCCCATTGTGCTACTTATGTGTTTATTTATTTATTTATCTGTCCCGCAAATCATGCCAGGTACAGAGCAACAGAGAGAGAGAGAGAGACAGACAGACAGAGACAGAGACAGAGACAGAGACAGAGACAGAGAGATGATCTAATCCAGTTGTGCTAGATGCTATCAGGAAAAAGTGTGGGAGATTTTGTGAACCTGTCAAAAAAGAAGTTTGCCTAGATCATATAGTCTAGACGTTTAGATTTATTGGAGAAAATTACATTCAAAGTGAGATCTGAAGGATACACTGATTTCTAACTGATTTCTATTGTCATCATCAACAATAAATACAGAGATGGACCACTGCTGCCAGGGGTTGGGGGGGACAGTCAGACCCCAGCTTTTTCCCACAAGTCAGCATCATTTGTGGACAGTGGGGAAAGAGAACAAAAAGTTACCAGGAAGCAAGTCCTCCCTGTGAACCAGCACCATGTCTAGGCCGTCACAACCAGGGGGAAAGCCAGATCCCAGCCCTTTCTGGTGTGGGCTGGGAAACAAGAAGAGCCAACCCATTGACCCCCTGCAAGTGACTGATTCAGAGAAACATAGGCTGTGATGATAAATGTTGTGGTGAAATGCAATTTGATGCTTATGGTGTTTGGTGTTTCACTGACTTTGCAGGTATAGGGCAGGTGGTCTGATCATCTATTTAGAGGATAACAATACACAGTGTGGCATCTATGTGGGATCTCCTTCTGAAGGTGGTAGCTTTTGTAGATTACCTACTGTCTTGTTTTGAAGTCCTGTAGCATTTTCATTGCTTTGTTGGGTTGGGTTTTATTCTGTTTTGTTTTGTTTGATTTCATTATATTTGGTGGCATAGGCAGCTGTTTCAAAGATAGCAAGATATATTATAGTAGCCATTTTGGATTTACTATTGTCTTGCTCTGAAGTCCTTCATTGCATTCTTTGTTTTGTTCTTGGTGGTTCTATTCTGTTCTGTTTTGTTTGATTTTTACTATGTCTGAAGGTATCTGCAGCTATTCTGAGGACAGCAGGAGGCATTATGGTAACCATTGTTGATTTTGTATTGTTTTGAAATCCTGTGTCACTTACACTGGTTTGTTTTGATTGGCTTTATTCTGTTTTATTTTGCTTGGTTTTATTCTCTTTAAAAGAAAAAAAGAAAAAGAAAAAAACAATAAATACAGAGATTCTGTAGCCAAGTAGAGTATCAGGGTACATGTCACTATCAACGTGTACTGTAAGCACGTACCAATAAAAATTAAAATTGAATAAAATAGCAGCAAGTAATATATGTTAAAGTCAGATGAACAAAATATACAATATTATACTGATGTTTGGAAGGGAAGCAATCTCAAGGGTCCTTCAGAGAAAGGTTTATATAAAACATGAAATCTGAGTGGAATTTTAAGGGAATGCTGGTACTAAGATAAGGGAGGAGGAAAAGAAGCCCTCTGGATAGGAGTATCTGGGTAGAGATGGGACAAGTCAAGATAAGTTCAGACAGCTTGCTGGAGAGACCAGAAAGTGATACAGCAGGGGTGTTAAGGAGCAAGGGTCAGATGAGAGAGGCACTTGTTTTATCTCTGAGTTTTCTTTTTGTTTCACGGGTTTCTTTGAGACTGTCATGCAAATCTTGAACTCCCCCTCAAAATAAAAAGTGCATTTATAAAGCTTTGTACAATTTGAGGGGTTCACAATCTCTCTGAACTTCTAGCTGGAAACCTCTGCTATAAACATATAGCACTGAAGGATAGGAGTAGAACCATGACATGTCCGAAAGCATTTAGAGAGCATCCCTAGCCAGAGAGTATAGTAACTACAGGCAATGAGGTCAACTGAGAAATTACTGCAATAAAAGATATTGCAAGCAGGAGCTCAGATGGCCCTAGGCTGAGATGGTGGCTATAGAAATTCATTCATTAATTAAACCAAAATTTGTGGAGTACTGTCTCCAGGGCAGGTCCTGTGCCCAGTGTGGGAGATGTAATAATAAATAAGACATGACCACATTCTTCAAGGGCTCCAGGCTGGGCAGGATCAGAAAGAAAGGCAAACAGCTAAAGATACACAAGAGATCACATCCGTGGCAGGCTCTCTTAGGACCTTCCACTGTCCATTCCTTAGAGAATAAAGCTTTAGTATCCTATGCTAGGCCCTTCACAAAACACCTACAATTTGCCTTTCTTCCTGATTTCACTCTGTCTCTTTCCCTTTCTCATCTCCATCTTTGTCTCTTTGTGTCTCTCTGTCTCTGTTTCTCTCACACACCCACACACACCTGCAGACAGGTACACTGGACTTTGCTTTCTACTCTTGCTTTACTTTTTCTTATTCTGTAATCACTTGTTTTCTCTCAACTGTATCTTGTTAAGTTGCTACCCATTCTTCGCTCTTAGTTGATACATTGCTCTACCCACATCTTTGTCTGACCTTCTCATGCATTTTGCCCTGATTTACTAAGTGGGACTCCACTGACCCCAGTACTCAACAAGCTAACAGGGAAAGGATGCTATTTTTTCATCGCATTTTTTGAGGAGCACAATTTCTGTCACAGAAAGTACATATTTGCTCTACCTACTTAACTGGAGAGACAACAGAGTCAGGTGAGGCTTGGAGCCATTGCAGGTGCCTTGGCAGCTGAAATCAGCAAAGGCAACCTAGAGACATCCTCATAGAAACACCACTGGAAACAGGATGGAGGCGCTCCAAAGCTCCCATCGTCATATGCTCAGTAAATACAGAGCTTAAAAATATAGGACATACACATCCAGGCAGCATAGCTCATTAGGAAACTGGCCTATTTATGTTCACCAAGAGAGTACGCAGGTCTTTCAATTTCAGATTCTGTGTGAAGACTTCCACATTTCTACAAATTATCATTAATATTAAAATTAAGAAAAGAGGTTATTTGCACCTGTCAAATGGTTGAAAATTCTACATCATCCTAAGAAGTATTATAGTCACTGTAATAACTCTTGTTTTAATTACAGGTCAAACTGTAGCCTACCATTATCCCACCTTTGTTTGCACCTTTGTTTGCAAGTACCTCAGACGTTGCCAAGAACAGCTGAATTCTTCAGCTATGCCACACGACGAGTGCGCATGACCCCAGGCAGCGTAAGAGTGTAGGTAGGAAGTCATCCCTGAGTGCGGTGCTAGGCAGAGGACAAGGAGTTAAACCGACAGAACCCACTCAACAGGTCAGTGACATCTCGCAGCAAGTGCAGATCTTCTCAGCTTGGCTGGAACTCCCTAGACCAGTGGCCTGCGTTTTGCCAGCCCTTTTACCTCCTCGACGCTCACTTCCCGCCTTCTCGTGGTCCCATCCCCGCCCCTGCCTCCCCACCTGCCCCGCCACGCCCAGGACTGGAGATGCGGGCTGATTGGCCGAGAGCGGCGGGGCGGAGCCTCGCGCCCCAGAGGTTGGGGCAAAGGCGAGGACCACCCCACGAGGAGTAGGTTCTGCGTGTCCGCTGCGGAGCTGGGCGGAGGCCGGACGGCTCGGGATGCAGGCGCGCAGGGCGACCCCTCGCCGCGCTGCGGGGCTCCTCGTGCTGCTCCTCCCCTACTTCGGGCTGGCGCAGTCTTCGGACCGCACAGGTAACCGCCCGCTGGGAGCCTCGACGCCGCCCCCTGTCCTTTGCCAGGGTCCCGGGTCCGGTCGCTGTTGCCTCCCCGGAAGGGTCTGCAGCGGCCGGGGAGGTCTGTCGGCGAAGCGCCCCTCTGACCTCGCAGGCGGGGCAAGGAGGGCGCGGCGGGGCGTGGGAGGGCAGAGGCCGCTCTGCTGCTGAAGGCACCCGGGGCCACCAAGAGAAGGCGCACCCTTGTCCGGGCTGCTTCGCTCCGCGGCGGTCATGGATGTGAGAACCCCTGCACCCTACCCTGCCCCTCCTCGACTCCCTCTCGCCCGCTCGGACACTTGGGCTCCTAGGCGCAAAGACGCGCTGCCCCTCACAGCCCCCGGGATCCCTGGCTTTCTTGCGCCCACGGTGCGCGTCAAAAAGGAAGTCAGGTTGAGCCAACCTCTCCAAAAGTGGCTACGAGCAAGGGTCGGTTATGACGTCCTCCACCAGCGCCTAGAATAAGAACCCATTCTTCTCTTCTCATTATGGGTGCCAGGTGACACCCCACCCCGGCCAGGCTGATGGGTTCACGCGGTTGCTCGCCTGGGAACCCACTGCTTCTCACTGGCAACCGAATCCTTTGCTAATGGTAACTGAGGTGCCAGCCCTACCGCCTCCTCAGAGCAACTGAATTTCGCTTTTACTTTCTCTTTTTACCTTGGCAAAAAGCGTGCCAGGACTGTTTTTTTGGTCTGCGTGCCTACATGGGTTTCCCCACCCTTAACTTCTCTCATCTTGCCTATATGAGGAAGGAAAAGATAGCCAGGAAGTTTTTGAGAAACATATGGCACTTAATTTCTTTGCAGCCAAATTACTATCTGGTTTAATCTGCCTTCAAAGAGTGATGGAAAGAAGTTTCTCAGCGTGTGGGTGGCATCATCTTGTCTACTTCAAGAACCTTTTAATGGACCCTAGTCTGACTTTGCTCCATTCTCCTTTGACTCTCTGTGCTGGAAACTACCGAAAGAGCCATTAGTAATATAGTTCTTTATTGCTGTGTTCTGCCCCACAGTTCAAGGGTAAAGATCTCTGCAGCGACTAACTACAGGGGAAATAAGCTAACTTTTCAATCTCTCACCTCTTGGTTTCCATCTGCATCTGTGTTAGTCCTGTTATGCCTCCTCCACAAAATTCAAAGTTTAATTCTCACAAACTCCGTTGTTCCTGTTTTGTTTTCTTGACCCAAAGTGAACAGCACTAGGCTTTAACTCTTTTCTCTCTGCCCTACATGCCACAGGCATTTGTTTCCCTGCATTCTTCCTTACCCCTTACGACAGCTCTGAGTGACCTTCTCTCTCCCTTAGACTAGATTTGTACCCTTATTAGGGAAATTGCTGGAATTTTGAACACCCAGCTATCTGAGTAGCATGTTTGGCAGTATGTCAGCTTCATGATGCTAGTGATGGCGTGCACCTTGTCATGTGAATGCAGCTAGGAGAAGCAAGTGGTCTTGGTCACCCAAATGCTGAAGGAGCACCTCAGTGTCTTTGGGGATATGCCAAGTGTTTAGTTTATATTTTTGCTGCCATGGAGAGCTAACTGCTGATTCTTCAGGACTCCTGAGTTTCTCAGCTGCCCAAACATCCAATCTGTGATTTGATGACTTTTTGACTTCTTTGTAACATCACAGACCCAACTGTCACTTCAGGACCTGTTTACAAACTAGTAAACCCAGACTTCTGATCCTCTCCTCCTGCACCTGTGTGCTCTGCACACTTGGTAGAAACCACAAAGCAGTTAAAGAGTGAGCTGTGACAGTTCCCTGTGACTGTCAATACTAAGGCAATACTTCATCCTTATAGCCTTTGTGAGCCATTTCTGTTCCCATTGGTCTGTGGTCAGAAGATGTCAATATTCAACTTCTTGCAAAGCTCTTTAGTCTGTGGCTTGTAAGACAGGATTTATTAGTGACCAAACAATAATAAAATACAAAAAGCTGTTTTTTCTTTGATGTAATAATGCTAAAACTTCACTTTTAATTTATGATAGTGCTACTTAACCATTCTCTCTTGAACACCACTGGAGTATTTATACAAAATGAATCATATAAAAAGTGCTTCTAGGAGTGACCAGGTGACCAATAAAAATATTTTATAAAATCGCTCTGTAGTTACCTTTTCAAAATGTAATGTATTTCTAAAATACATTACCTTATTCTTTATATAACAAATTCTCTAAATAATTATTTTTACACTTTCTTAATCCTTCGTACCTGAAACATCCTATCCCAGTAGGGTTACAAGATTGAGGCTTCGTGACTCCTAGTGTATCTCTAGGGACCTAACTGTTGCTTCAAGACCTGTTTGCAAACTAGTGAATCCACACTTCTGATCCTCCCCTCCTGCACCTGTGCACACTCTGCACACTTGTAGAAAACACAAGATTGAGACAGACTGAACAGCACTGCTAAGAGTAAAGAAAGACAGAGGAACATAATGGGAGAACAAGACTCTCCCTAGTTAATGTATTATGCATGAGTGCTTATACATACATTATATATGAAGGCTAATAACAAGTTTCCCTAAGTCATTAATAATGAATACCTGTGCCGAGTGACCAGTTTGTCAAACATTGGTATTGATTACATGGTTCAAACACAGGGTTATGATAGGCATGGTGGAACATGCCCATACTCTCAGCACTTGGGAGGCTGAGGCAGGAGGATTGCCATGAGTTTGAGGTCAGCCTGGTCTACATAGTGAGACCCTGTCTCAAAAACAGAAACAAAAAACATAAGTTTAGACTGAAGCAAGTACAGTATCTACATTTACAGATGTTGGTGTTAAGACACTTGGCAACATCTTAACATTGCTACTCCATGCTACTCCATACCTTTCTTATAGTCTGCTTCCTACGGAAGAAGCAGTGTCCCAGAATTAATACATGTGTAGAAAATGAGAAGGAGTACATTTTTCCTCTTCCAAAGAGCATTTGTAAAGCTGTCATCTAACTACACATGCTCTGTACAAGTGAGATTAGAATAATCTCAAACACTACTAGCAATAGCATGGTATGAAATTGTGGACATCTGTTCAAGAACAACATGCAATGAATTTAGCAAAGACTGGTAAAACCTGCAAGGCTAAGAACACTGCTGTCTTGTGGATGTGACGTAGATATCTTACACTCCACTGCTTTCTTCTAACGTTTAGACAGAGGAAGAACCTGGGAGGATAAGTGACTTCACCAAGTTCTCCCAGCTAACTGATAGCAAAGGTGGTCTTCAGTGGAGGGCCCCTCATTCCTTGTCCCATTACTCTTTCTACCACACTGAAACCTGTACATAATCCACTGGACTCTACAAGGGCAGCTTGAAAAATATAGAACTTCAAATTGCAAAGAAAGGCAAAGTTACTGTTTTCCAGGCCACCTGTTTGGGGTTATGGATCATAGGCCAGAGTTCCCAAGTTCTGAACAAAGGTGATGGCCACATTTCTTGAGAAGTAGACTTATTTTTTCTGCTATAATTACTGATACTTTGGAACACAAGATTTATTTTGGAGAGGAAAGAGGAAATAGTTTGGAAAAGAGGTAGATCAGATGTCTGACAAGTTGCTGAATGTGTGAGCGAATGAAGTTAGAGAATGTATGGAAATCATAAATACTATGCTTCCCCTTTTGGTTGACCATCTCCTTACCTGTGACCAACAAGGAGAGAACTTCAGAGAGTTTTCAGTGAGGAGAATGAAAGATGAATGCTGCTGTGCCAGGTGTGCCTAGCTGCAACCCTATGTAATATTTTAAAATTCAACTTTGAAAGCAGAACTAATTTAAATCTTTACAAGTATTTTTGTTCTTCCCGTTGTTGCTGCTGTTGTTATTTAAAACAACAAAAAAACTTTCACCAGAAGTTCAAACTCATACTTAATTTCATTGTTATTTACATCATAGTCGAGTTGCCATCCCCTGGTATAAGAATTTTTAACTCTTCTAAAGCCTATGAATTATTATTAGACTAAGTGTTCGCAGTTAGTAAGATCAGTGACTGAAGCATGCATCAAAATGAAAGTGCCTTTTGGAAACCGAAATTTTTCAGGTTCTTCTGCTGACCTCTGGTTCATTAACAGTGTTCTCTAAAATATTTCAGATTTACTGTCATTATTGTGATGGTCTGTAATGTAACTTTTAATTTTTTTCTTGGTTAAAAAAAAAAAAAACATCGAGTTGCTCAATTCTAATTTGTTGTACCAGATGTGAATCTTGCTCTACAAATTCACATGTGTACGAAATAATGCATTACTTTTAGAAAAATCAAATAAATTTGATTCTGGTTTCCTGTCCACCAGGTGGACAGAACTTTAGTTTCTGCCATCCTCAGGGTCTTCCCCAGCTCACATACAGTTCCTGGAAAAGTTCAGAGAGGTGTCTTCAGCTCCCACCAGTTTCTTCTCAGATTCCCATTATCCAAACATGCTGCAGTCTGGAGGTTTGGAGGATTCAGGAGCTCGGGGTGACATCCAAGTCAGTTCCCACACTCTCCCCAAGTCCTGCCTCTTCCCTGCCTGTGATGCAGGCTTCCTGTCACTGGCCATAGTCTCCCCCCACCCTCAAAACCCAGACCTCTATTCCCTCTTATTCATTTGCCCCACTCTTCTACCTCTACCCACTCTTGTTTCCCCATCTCCCCTGAGACATCACAATGAATCAGGCTTCCATTAAAGGTCTAGGTGAGGTGGCCTTTAAGCAGATTTTATTTGTGTATCACCATATTGACTTGCCCTAAATCAAAGGAGCACAAAGGCCTGGCTTCATACTTGGGTTTGGGGAAGGAACATAGAATGAGATATTTCACATGTAATAATAATGCTCTGCCATAGTGGCTAAATATAAGGAAGACAGAACTGTGGTCCCAAATAGGCTCAGAATATTTTTCATTGTCCACAGACTACCTGTTTAAGTAAGATGAAAACAAAAGAACTTCCTTATTACCCTACTAAATAAGCAAGGGTATACCTCTCATGGAATAGCAAATATACATACTACTGTTAGTGCTTCACATGCATTAGCTCATTCTATCCTCACATCCACAGTGTGAAGTAGGTACTGTATGACAAGTGAAAAAACTGACCATGGAGATCAAATAAGTTGCCCTGATCTCATGGTGAAAATGTAGAAGCAGAGGCAGAATAGGAGCCCAGGAAGACTGACTCCGAAGCCCATACTCTGATGCACATTGCATTGCCTCCTCTGGCTGATACTGACCTCCTTTCTTGTGTAGATATTACAGTTAATCAAGCTCTTAGGGTAGGAGCATCCCAGTGGTGCTCAGACTGTCTGCAGCAATAAGGGCAAGACACCTTGGCTGCATAATTCAGAATTCTGAAATGTCTCCTTCTACTGTCTTGGTCCAGGTAACGATGCATTCACTATTGTCAATAAAAACACAGGCAAGTGCATCAAGCCGCTGAATAACTGGATAGTAGCAAAGGACTGTGATGAAACTGAGGATATGCTATGGAAGTGGGTGTCCCAGCATCGGCTGTTCCATTTACAATCCCAGAAATGCCTTGGTCTAGATATTACCCAGTCTGTGGATTCCCTGAGACTGTTCAGCTGTGACTCTAATGCCATGCTGTGGTGGAAGTGTGATCACTACTCTCTGTATAGTGCTTCCCAGTACAGGTTGACTCTGAAGGGTGGATATGCCATAGCCAGCACAAACACATCTGATGCCTGGAAGAAAGGAGGCTCTGAGGAAAGCCTTTGTGACCAGCCTTACCACGGTGAGTACTGGAGAGGAACTTTGACTGATTTGCTCTTGTGCTTGTTAAATGTGGCTCTGAACATGCACAACTGAGGAGAAATAAAGCCATATACTGGTAAGGTCAGTGAGCACGCTGTTTGGTTACTGGCACCGTGCAATTACTTTAGGCTGCATTCTTACCGCATACCTCTAAGGTAGGTAGTATTTGCCCCGCCCTCATCCCTTCTCAGTTAAGGCTGTGAGAAGTTAAGTGCCTATTAAGAGTGACACAGCCATGTTATAGAAAACTTGGGATTTGAAATTATGTGATACCTGAACATATTCCTATAGTAACATTCTAAACTCTAGGAGAAAAGAAATGTCAGATTAACGGAAAATCTTTGTACATGCTAAAAGACAAGTGATCTAATAATGCTGATCTTATCCTAAATTTAAAAAGAAGAAAGAAAAATAAATGTATTCTTCCTTACCTAGCTGTTTTGATGCAGTGGGAATATTTTAAAAGTTAGTGTCAGGTGTATTATTTCCATTTTTGACATGGTTATCACATGTTGATATTTGTATTTATGATTCAACAGTTTAAGAGTGGGATATTTCTTGATTGCTTCCAAAAATAAGAGTACAGTACTACCATGACCTTTGCTCTGAGTCTGGGGACCAAGTTTCAATTTCCAAGTTTAAAAAGAATAAGTAGATGTATTTTTTAACCACTAAAGTAATTAGCTGTCAACCAAGCAAATCTTTTTTCACTGTTTCTCTAAGTTATGTCAAATGTTGACATATTTTATTATCTTGAGCCCTATTACCTAACTCTTCTCTTTAAAAACTTAGGTAGTTTACAGAGATTTTCCTCTTCCCTTAAAGCTCATTTTAGCTAAGTTTGGCTGTAGACTCAGAGTAACAACTTCTGCCCATTATCTATAAGAGTTTTTCTGCTAGAGGAACCTCTTTCTATTTCTGAGGGAGAAGCCAGAAAATCTTCTGAGACTATCTGGTTCTATTACTAATTGAAAAATATTAAAGATGGAGTGTTCTTCCATCCTTGACCTTTGAGTAATTAAACAAATCCGTTTATGCTAGCCAGCTTCCATCTGTATTTAAAGTTGTTGCTTTCTAGATACCACTTAATGCCACATTTAAATTTCATACTATAAATGACTGTCCCTATGATGGCAACTAAGAGAAAACATAGATTCCCACAAAATGGTTTTGGAACTGAATTAACTTGATTTTTTATATTTGTTCAGGGATCAGAACAGATCATTTTCTTGGCAGGGCTTTTTTATTTTCCTGTTATTTTGAGGGTAAGGTTATAATCTTAAATGCCCTCAGTCTCCTGAGTGTCTTCATTTCAATACAAGTTGTCTCCTGTTTATCCTGTGTGTTTTACTTATGCATCTGTAATGTTTTTCTCAGAACGGGGTCCACAGACCTCACACAGCAGCCAAAGTGAAGGCTAAGAACCGACCCAGAGCATGACCCAAGAGGCAGCTAAGTTGAGCCCCTGCACAGCCCACAGGCATGAATATGTTTTTGTACCTTTCTACATGTAATAACTGGAACATTAAATTTTTTAAAAGGCCCACGTACTTAAGATGTACTTCATGTTTTAATTTGCACAGAGGCCAAAGCCAAAGCTGCTACCTCTTCTCTGCTCCTCACAAGGTGACTGACATTATCCAAGTTCTACATAACAGAAATAAATAAGCCTTGAGTTTTTCTGCTTTCCTCTCCCACTGTTCAAGTTGAATCAAGTGTTAAATATTTGCAATTCTACCCTTTTAATTTTACGTGTGTCCCTTCCTATTCAGGACTGCTGTCTTAAATTAGGGACCTTCTCTAGGACTATTCTCTCTGACTCCTGATACTGATCCCTGCCCTACCCCTTGGGTACCTGTAGAGAAATAAGGAAAGTAAGACACTTGAGTCTCAATAAAGTGAAGTTCAGAGTTACCCAGCTTGTTACAGCAAAGCTAGGGATCAAAGCCAGGGTTTCTTTCCCCCACGTTATTGTGCCCTGGCTTGCCTCTTCCCCTAACCCTACCCTGGGTTATATTCATCTCAGAGAAAGCTTTTGTTATGTAAGTTTTGTAAATGAACTGCTGTTGATAACTACCTGGGTATGCATTTTATCATAAAATAGCCTGACTTGATTATCACTCTTCAAATTTTGAATGGTGAATATTGCAGAGGAAGTGGGCTTTTGGTGGAAGGATGGTAATAAGAACCATTTTGACTACTTTCAGCATGATGCTCAGAAAACCTGCCAACCTCTTTGACCATCAAAGCTATTTTTTCATGTTACTGAAGAAGTTAATCTTTTCCACATAAACACCATTTCACAGATTCGTCCTTACATAAGTTGTTGTTTCAAAGATTGTGTCAACCTGAATCAGTACATTTAAGAAAGATTCTTCTCTGAAACCTGACTTAGCTCGGAAACCCACAGAGGTCCAACAATAGCAAGGATGAATGAGAGTAAAACTTTTAGTGAATAATGAGCATCATTCAGCTGCTTCTTTTGTGCTTGTTGTTGTTTGCTTATCTTTCTTCAAAGTTTGAGCTTTTCAATAAAATTTAGCTTTATGCTATGGAGGGAGAGGGAGGGAAGAAAGGAGACAGGAATATAAAGAGAATTAGGATGTAGCATGTACATGAACCAACTCCCCATGGTGAATGTAATCATTATGTACTGCAAACATGTGCTAATAAAAAGAAAAATCTAAAAAGAAAAATCCTGAGAATGCAAGCATCAATTCCAACCTTGTCCTTGTATATCGAGGACTCTAATCTGAGAGTTCTCATCTCTGTCACTCGCAACTGAGTCACTGAATACAGTATTTCACTTCACTACTCTGCAAAAATGGGGATCTCACAAACAAATTTAGTACCTTCCCCGCTAGTCTCACAGGTTTATGGTAAAGAGCAAGTGAAAGAAATGAAATATGACAAGGCTATTACAGAGATGAAAGGCTTTAGAGGGGAAAAACCCAGTAGTCCTGCAAGTCACAGTTTTTGTGTTCAGGTACTATCCTCTTAGTGTTGTAACAGGGAAGAGAAACCAGTCATGAGTTCTTGGGATTTTTTGGTGTGGTCAGAAATGAAACATATGGTAAGCACAATCCTTGTTAAATGGAAGGTCAACATATTCTTTAGTAAACATACCCTGTTCAAAGCCATTTATGTACTATAGGGAAATAACACCTTAAGAGTTTCATCCTTAAGGTACTGTTTTCAAAGAAAAAAACATCTAGATTATTCTTATCTTTTGTTATATTGCTGCATAATACATTCCAAACAGTTAAATTAAATCTCACACTTCAGTCAGATGAACTCTTGAGAATAATTAAGGATGTATAATCAAATACTGTGTTAAACACATTTAAAAAAAAAACCTGTGAGACATTTTGAGGTAGTCTGTAGCCCAGTAAAGGGTAAAGAAATCTGATGAGTATGATTTACATAATAGTTATTGTTTGATCTGAAAATGACCAGGTTATTAAACAAATTGAGATATATGAATTGGTGACAGAAATAGTTGTTCTGTAAAAACACCTTTTCAAGAAAGTGACTAACCATTAAGCACTCCTCTGACATTTCCAGGCATATTTTCCATTGGAATCATCTTTCAATACTTCTGAGCTCCAAAGAAAATGATATAAGTGAAAAGCTAAATATGCTATTTTTCTGGCCATTAGTTGGTCCCTGCCTCTTGGTGGCTGACTTTTCTTTCATAACCTGAATTACTCTGCCCTAATCTTTCCAAGAATCTACCCAGGATTCCATCAGCCCTTCCTTTCACTTCCTCAAAACCCGCAGTCTAAATTCTTTTAAGCAGCGGACCTATTTGTCCATCTCTCTAACTCCACAGATGGTTCCACAAGTCGACATGCATCCCCTTATTGATTCTCAGCTATTTTTCTGGCCCCACATTACTAAAGAAAATGGAGGTGAATTGAATCTGTCAGGATGCCCTTTTGGTGAAAGACTGCCGCCTACAATAGAGTAATCCATCCATCCTTGCTTGAGCAAGCCAGGATATTTTAATACTTCTTAGCATCAAATGAAAGAAGCTTTGCATGAATTATCTCACCAAATCCTCATGAACAACCTCCATTACCCACAACTAAGGTAGAAACTAAGGCAAATAGACATTGACTAAATTGCCCACAGTCAATGAGGACCTGAACAATCAGCTTCCATGTTCTTTCCACACCATGTAGCCTACTTGATACCATGTTCTCATAAGAGGAAAGAACACTTTCTTTAAAAGAATTTTTAGAAATTGACTAACTGAAGGTGATTACCCAGTTTTTAAATCTCCTTTTCTTTACTTCATTCCCAATCCACAGAGATATATACCAGAGATGGGAACTCCTATGGAGCACCTTGTGAATTTCCATTTTTAGTTAATGGGACGTGGCATCACGACTGCATTCTTGATGACGATCATAGTGGGCCATGGTGTGCTACCACCTTAAATTATGAATATGATCAAGAATGGGGCATCTGCTTAAAACCAGGTATGTATGAGCTGGTAAGCTTCATGTCTGGAAAGAAGACAATACCATTTATACGAGGCAGAAGAGAGAGTTCAAGATTACTCAAAAGTGATTGTAGCATATAGCCAACATAACAAGTGTATGTTTGGAAAAGGAAAGAGAAATAATATGCAGTTTTTCACTCACTTTCATAAGCAAGTCAAGAGGAAAACCAAGATGGCTTGTGTCATGGAAGACACAGAGGAGGGAAGAACTGAATAGCACACATACCTCAGGGAGAAGTGGAAAAGGCCAGAGCAGTTAGGAAGTTTGAATTTCAGAACACTAGCAGTCAGGAAATTGCAATTTCAGAAGACTAGCAGGAGAAAAAACTGCCTTGCCATGAGCTGAAGAATGAGCAGAAGGAAATTAACGTCATGCGTTTCATGGAGAGAAAAAGAGAGATAAACAGCATGGTGGGAGGAGACAGATTGATAAAATTGCTTTTTAAAATGGTAGAAATTTAAATATGTTTATGGCCTGAAGCTAAGAGAAAGGAGACAGATACCCTTGGCCCTTTCAGAATTGATAACAATGTTCTCTCTGACATTCCTGTTTGTTCATCAGAACACTTTTTCTAGTTGCTTCTTACTAAAAGCAAACTATTCAGGATGTGCTAAAGAATTCACTGTTCTTTTTACAGACAAAAAGAGACCAACATGGAAGGTGAGACATTATCTGATATTTCACTGTGACACAGTGTCTTGCCATTTAGGTGAGAATTACAGGGATCACAGTACGTGACATATGGCAGATGATCAAGAGATATTATTTAATATGAAATAGGTTGAGAGAATTTATAGTACAGAGAAAAAAAGAGTTCCAAACCCAAATAATAGTAGTTAATATTTATATGTATCAGGCACTGCTCTAAGCTCTCAATATTTATTAACTCTTCCCATCCTCACAGCAATCCTGTAAGGTAAATACCATGATTTAGCTTCATTTTACAAATAAGCATGGTGAGCACAGATGAATTACATGACTGGCATTAGGTCACAAAACTAGTAAGTGTTAGAGCTAGGATACAAACCCAGGAAGTCTGGCTATGAGGTTCTTGCCATGGAAAGCTAACTATTCACTGAGTAGAAATATGCTGGTATTAGTAGTTCTAACTCCTCCTTTCTGGAATCTGAGTTTCAACTTGCAGAGTTCTGAGCAACTTAAAGAGGTTATACTGGAATGGTGAGTCTCAGACTTCAGGACAATGGGATCTTGGAGGGTTTGTTAGAACATAGATTTTTTAGTCCTACCTCTAGAGATTTTTATTCTGTAAATTTGGGGTGGAACCCAAGAATTTATAGTTTAACAGATTCCCAATGTGCTTAGGATGTTGGTCTTGGGGCTGTACTTTGAGAATTATATGTCTAGGTTGAAGCTGAGGTTTTCTATACCTGGAAGCTACTGAAATATAAAAAGTCAGTATTTACTTTGGCTGTAATTGATAACAAGCAGAATTTAATCAACCATATAACTATCTCATTTAGCTCTCCCTACAAGTTTGGGTCAGCAATTTTAGATGGAAGTGGAGTTTAGAATCACCTAGTGTAAACCCCTGTTTCTCAGGTGAGAGACAGCCAACTTAGGCTGTTGGAATGACCTGTGAAGGTCAGACCACATTCTTACGGACCCTGACAGAAACCAGGATTCCTAATCCTCATTCTCCAATGTATTTACTGCACTCTGCCTTGCTGGCTTGTCTGGGATATGTCTTGGTGCCTTTGACTTCCTCTAAGTGGTGGGGTAGAGGTTGTTAATATATTCATATCCACCCCTCCATCCCCAAAGTTACTTGTCATGGAAGAAGCAAGATTGTAAGTTTCTCAAGCTTGAAGACTGCAAAACCATGGAAGTTGTGTTGCATACAAACACACAGACGTGTCACCAGAAGCTTCTGGATTTATAGTAGAGAGCCTCTTTAGTAATAATGAACCCCTAGGCAGTGTCCTTAAAAATTGATCCTATTTTGTTTTCATCAAAAGTCACAATATCTGTTGGTATTTATACCCTAGAAAAGTGGTGGAAGACCCACAGTTTATCATTTTGAAGAGCAACACAAGAGATCAGTGCTCTGATTATAGCTCTGCCTCAAACACCTGTACACCTTTGTTCTCTCTGTGAAATGAGGGCATTTAACAAGAGAATCTTCAAGGGCTTTTCCAGCACACAGGTCTATGACTCTACCATCCGATGTGTAACTCGTTACAAGAGGCCTTGTGAAGCCTCCACCCCCCAGGATGCACATGACACAGTCTACACTGGTTTTTTCTTCTTTTTCTTTCTTTTCTTTTTTCTTTTTTTAAAGAAGCAAAACAGAAAAAAAGGTAGAATACAGAATTAAAAAAAAAAAACATAAGAAATCAATACTAGTCAATATGTTATGTATTGTTACCTTAAAAGTAGTTGTTCAAGTTACGAGATGTAGGCATAAAAAATGATCAGACAATCAAGCAATAACAACACAAACCATTCTTTCTGATGAACTAACAGAGAATCAGTAGTATAGTTATCTATCTTGCATACTTATACATACATACATTTATATGTGTATATCTACAAACATATAATCTTTTCCTTTCTTCCATTTCTCCTTTTGGTTTTTTCTCCTTGATGGAAGCACCTGGGAAGTTTTTGAACCAATTGTTTCAACATGTATATCACTCATCCAGGAGACAGCTTGAAGATTCTTTGTCTAAAATTTCATATACTTTTGTATATCTGTTAAAGGATGCATGATATACATTATATCATGTATATGCATGTTTATAAACCTACATATGTATGCATATGTATGTATACATAATATTAACTTTATAATATACATTTAATTATTAAAATAAAAAGAAATTTGGTTTCTGGAATAAGTTGGTCACATGTACATCTTGGGCATTGAAGCAGCATGTCTAGTACACCCACCTAAACACCCTGCTTTCTCTGCAGTCTGTGGGGAGACGCCCAGCAGTCTGCCACCATGTTGAAGTCTCTCTTCCACTAGTTTAGTGTTCTAAGACTTGTACCTTCAAGCAGAGGACAGGCAGGGACATGGGTGAAAACATGCCATTGTAGTTGACAAGATAAAGGAGAGCGCAAGCTTTCATCATCCTGAATCATTTGGGTCCTCTGACTTCAGTTCCACTGTGTAACCAAAAGATCGAAATATCACCTAAACAGGCTTAATAGCAGCTGCTGTTTTGGCATATCTTACATGGGGGTATGTAATTTGAATCGAAGTACTTACAAGCATTACAAATCATAAAAAACATTATGCCTCTACTTTATGCTTACTAACTTACCTTTTTATCCCAGAAAATGGCTGTGAAGGTAATTGGGAGAAGAATGAGCAGATTGGAAGTTGCTACCAATTTAATACACAGGCAATTCTTTCTTGGAAAGAAGCTTATGTTTCATGTCAGAGTCAAGGTGCTGACTTACTGAGCATCAACAGTGCTGCTGAATTAACTTATCTTAAAGGTAGGTTTAACTTACATGTGGTAGAGAAAATCGTTGAAAAAATGAAGGTTCTTTCTTCTACTTTCTTGTCCAGGAGTGTTTTGTGTATATTTTTCTGATTCTTTTGGGATTTAGACTTCCACACTGAAGCTCACAAGCAAAAAAAGTACTGAATGTAAACATATTTCATATATTGAAAAATGCTTCTTATGATACAGATTGATGTTCTGAAAACAATCCTAAATGGAAGGATTTGAGGGCAAGGAGTGAACTTTAAATTCTTTGAAGTAGAGATAAAGGAAATGACTTTCATGCAGCAGAACCTCAGTAAAATGTCCTCAGGGGTGAAAAGAGTTTTAAGAAATCTTAAAGTGGACTTAACATAGCTTTGTGGAGTGGATAGGATTTTGTTTTATTTTGTTTGCAGAATAGTAGTAGAACTTTTAAAATATTTAATGATGAAAATTTAAATCATATAGACAAAGAACAAAAATAAAGAGATTATGTGTTCTTTCTTAAGAATTTCAAGATCACTTTGTAATTCTAGTAATGATACCTATGGGGACATAGATTGGAATTGCATTGAATTACAGATTATTCTGAAGGCATTGCCATTTCTACATTGTCTTCTCATCCATGAAAATAGCATGCTTTTCTATTTTTGATGAACTTCTGTCACATGACCAGTGAAATTCTGCAACTTTTTCCATCAAAATCTTGAAAAATTTATATACAAAAGAAATAAAGTTTATGTACAAAAATTTTGTATTATTTTTAAAAATCAAAGGGCTAAGTTCTAAGCCCTTAGTCATTAGATTTGTTCTCTGAATGAAAGAAGTAGTAGCAATGTATGATGATAGTTGACTCAAACTACTAAATGCTTTTTATATATTGTCTCATTTAATCTTATATAACAGCCCTGTGAGATTAGGTACAAGATACACAAAAACTACAGTGAATGTTTAAGTTTTTTAAATTTTTATTACAACAAAAGAAACATTACCATTAACTTCTCTCAAAATACTTCCCCTCCTTTTGAACACACTTATCTCCCCATTCTTGCCACTTCTGAAGCAGTTATGGAAGTCCTTTATTGTACCTTTAGTTGTGCTGCTGTGGCTACCACGATGCCTGAATTAAACCAAAGCATTTATCATTTATGATCAATTTTTTTTTATTTTGGAGATGAGCCAAAAGTCACACAGTGCCAGATTCAATGAATAAGGTGGATAAAGACACACTGTAGTATTTTTATTTGACAAATATTGCTCTGAACAGCATTCATAAAGTGATCACAAAATGCAGTGAATGTTTAAATTTAAATTTTTATTTATTTATTTATTTATTTACTTTTGTGGCACCAGGGATCAAACTCACAATTTTGCACCTGCCGAGCAGGTGCTTAAGCCACTGAGCCAAGCTCCCAGCCCTAGTTTTTTGAGGCAGGGTCGCACTATGTAGCTCACGCCGGCCTTGTGCTCACGTTGTACCCCAAGCTAGCCTTGAACTCACAACACTCCTCCTACCTCAGCCTCCCCCCAGTGCTGGGATTAAAGGCATGCGCCACCATGCCTGGCAAGTTTTAATTTTTATTTCATTGAAAGACACATTGCCCTTAATCCTCCCTCAAAATATTCCTCCTCACTTTGAGTAGATTTATCCCATCATGTCTCTTTTACTGTAATAAAGTTTTTGAAATTAAAATATTCTATCACCCCTCATGTTGTTACTATGCTCGTTTTGCACATGATTAGTATGTGGCTCAAAGAAGAAATACAACTTGTCCGACATCACTTGAACATAATTAGCAGAGCCTAAATTTGAACAATTGATCTGATAAAAGCAACTCATATCAGACATGCACCTGGATTCACCTTTTATAAGACTACAAGTTCTATGGCCGGGCGTGGTGGCGCACGCCTGTAATCCTAGCACTAGGGAGGCTGAGGCAGGAGGATCGTTGCAAGTTCAAGACCAGCCTGGGCTACAAAATGAGCTCAAGGCTATCCTGAACTGCTTAGTGAGACCCTGTCTCAAAAAGACAAAAAAGACAAAAAAAAAAAAAAAAAAAAAAGACTACAAGTTCTTTGCATGGAGAGATGGTTTGGGTTTTGTGGGTTTTTTTTTTTTTTTTGAAAGCACAAAACTTTCAGCATTAGTGGCATGTAGTACACAGATACGTAGTTGCTAAACATTTCAAGTAAATTCTATTACACAGTTTTATAATAAGGACAAATAGTTGCAAGTGCTCTGAGCAAGGCTTCTTTTCCAAAGAGGTTAATCATTACTACCACATCACAGCGATTTCTATCACCAGATCAAAAAATTAATGCTTAGAAATAGCAACTAAGACATCCCAGAATTAGAATTTAAATATCAGCATAGAAAACTAGAGTCCTTGCTTTTTTTACTATGCTAATTACTCTTACTGTGTATTTCTTTTTTTTTAATCATTAAAAGTCCACTGAACTTCTTTTCATGCTTTTTGACTAAAGTTTGTCAGGACTCCTTTCTTATGCATAGCTTTATCCTTTTTTGTGTGTATTATTTGGCAGTTAAATAATTAGAACTTTGGAATGGACTTCTGTTAAATAAATCTAATACACTAGTGTTTGGTAGAATTCTATTTCAGACTACACTAAAGCCTTACCAAAAATACCACTGGGAATGTGAAATGCCAATAAATGTAAGTCTCCTAGAATATCAGCATTTGGAAAATGATGATTTCAAGGAGAAAAGGGTTGAAGTGTGACTATTACCATTCTACAAAAATCTAATGATGCATTTGGAGCAATGAATGTTGCATGATTCTTAATGAATCAGTTTTTCTTTAATAACTTACGAAAGTGAGATGATACAGAAAAGTACCTTATTATTCTCTACCCCTGGCAAGGCATTCCATATATTTTATGTGTATCATATATTTTTATGTATTTCATGTATTTTATGTGTAATTTGAGAGGTGTATCTGTTTCTAATGTTTCAAGTTTCTCTTTCAGTATAAAGCTATTTAGGCATATCAATATCAATATATCTAATCATGTTTGCTAATTTCTCAACACTCAAGAAAGCTGTGTTTTAGAATCTCAAATTCAGAATGTCTATATTTTGAGAAGAAATTTCTATTATGTGTCCCTTTACTGTAAACTGGCATGTGTAAACATTGGATGAGCAGTAATGATGCCAACAAAAAGAACCAAATAAAGACTTTGTAACCAAAGTGCTTGATCTGATTGGGGAAATAGAGGTGTGACTATGCAAAGCATAGTGAAGTATGCTATTTCCCAATGATGTTCAGGTTTGATACTTAGTAGTTGGTGAGACTAGGGAATCTATTGCAGAAAAAGAATAATAAATGGAGGAAGTGGAAAAAGAAAAATGGAAGAGGTATAAATTTTTAAAAGATAGAAAAAGAAGATGAGGGAAAAATAAGATAAAAGTCAAATTTAAAAACTTTTAATAAAGATATTTAGGTAAAAGTAACAAAAAATAAGAAAAAGAATAAAAAAATCTAAACAAACAAAAAATTCCAAAATGTAACAAACATTAGAGAGAAAGAGGAAGGAGTCAAAAAAATTCCTCCTTGCTGAGGTATTTGAGTAGTTTCTTTCCAGGACCTCTAATCTTGGAATACAGATATGGGGAAAGGGCAGTGAACCACAGTTGGGTAATATGTGTTTCCATGCCCACTTTTTGTTGTGTGGATTCTGAGTCCTGCCCAACCTTTACCTCTGGGTAGGGTCAGTCGATTGTTATGTTAGCTGCCTAACAGCTGTACTCACTGCAGAGACTTTTAGCACTTTTTGTGCTCTTCTGTGCACCAAGAATCATTACTATCCCTAAATAGTTTCACTGCCTGTGGGCTCATCAGATGCTCCCCTTGCTCCAGAGGCCCTCAGGCCATAGAGAATATCCAAGCAGAAGTGTGTCACTGATCATGTTAGCAGGTGGGGAAAGCAAACAGCCCACTGAGTTTTGTGCTGGAAGAAGGTAACACGGGGCCGTGCAGTCCATGGGACTCAATCCCAGTGCTTTCAGACCCAGCCCTCTCAGAAACCACACAGGACCAGCCGGGGTTCTCATCACAGAAAGAGGCCCACCATGTCCTTCATAGCCTGAGCTCACCAGTGCTTACTCTTGCCAGGCAGCCAGTGACCAGCCCTCCTCCACTCCAGGACTATCTCCTGAGGCATCTCCCACCCAGTCACTGCAGGAGGGTGACCCCCAAAGAGGCATAGTTGTTCTGTGATTTTTGATTCCCTGGAGTAGCTCAGTGCTGACACAATAAACCCCTGCTCCAATTGGCTCCTGATTATATTATTCCTAAATATGGCAAGTGCTGCACAGGATTTCTTTTCCCAAGCTAGCCTGGCATGCAGTGGGAGTCACATTCAGAGTACAGTCTCGCACTGTCTTTGCTGCTCACAGTAACTGTAGGTTTGTCCTGGGGCTTGTGCTGCCAGTACATTGTTTATCACTGGGGCTGCAGGCCTTCCTGGGCTCACCTTCTATTTTTGGAGTCAGGTCCTCCTGGGGTGTCAGGGTTGGCATTCGAGGCTGCTTTTTTCTTTTCTCTGCATAGTCTTGTGTTTCTCTGTGGTTTTCAACTTTCCTGCTGTCTCTTGATTTCTGGAGCTCTTCTCTTTTTCCTTGCTAGGTGTCTCCAACACCCTCTTGCCAGGCTCCTGTCATCCCTCCAACACTGGTGTCTGGTAAATGCTCTTAACCTTTTTCCTCTTTGCTGCTGCTATCACTCCTCAACTCACTTCCTGGTTTTGGTTCCAGAGAAGTCATATTGTAAGAATTTGGGTTCTAATGTCTGCAATAAAGCAAAGCTCATGTGCAGTCAAAATTACCCTTAGAAAGCCCTTAAAGAACAGATATGGTTTTCTATAATACACGTATGTATGATATGTGATGCAATAGCACATCATATATAATTCCCTGGGAGGAACTTAGAAACCGTTACTAAGTGTTTTATTGCTGAAAATATTTCTACAAATTTATTAAGATGCCAACTTTTATAAAGCTTACTGTATTTGCCAACATTTTCGTCTTTGGTAGAACACTGTCAGTTGTTCTACCTTTGCTACCTGGCCTTCAACTAATTTTTCAAATTCTTTCTTCATGACGTTGATGAAGTCTTGCCAGCTTTCTGAACAACGCTGTTGACTTCATAGACAATGTTGAAAATTCTCAACAATCATTTGAACATTCGTTTCATTCTTTTTCCAATATCTGTGGACCCATACAAATGTGATCACATCCCTGTTTTTTGAGCATATTTATATTGACTAGCATATCAACAATTGGTTTCAATATTTATATTATTTTGTCTTTTCTTCTTTCCTTCCTTCCTTCCTTCCTTCCTTCCTTCCTTCCTTCCTTCCTTCTTTTTTGCTGATGACATCTGGTTGTCAAATACTAGATTTGACTGATACTTGTTTACTGTGCACACACATATTATATATAACTCATTCTGTCTCTGCAGTTTTAAGAGTTCCTTTGGACACTACTGCTATATATCCCATTGCCTGAGAAATAGCTCTTACACATATTTCTGACCCAGGTCCAGAAATATTTTACCATTTTGGGGCTTCTGTATCAATTCTTTTCTACTAGATTGAAATTTTTAAGAGGGCAAGGGTTTTGTCACCTCAATTTTTTAATTCCTAGTACCTGGCAAATAATATGTGCTTCATGACTTTAAACGGTTAGTCTAGAATATAATCAGATCCTCAAAGTCTTGATGTACAAGGAAACTGCTTTTGATAAGTCTTCAGATTAGTACAAAAATAGATAGTGAACAGTAATCTGAAGATTCTGTTTTTGCCTAGAAAAAAAGGGAATTGGTCGAGCTAAAGGTAAAACAGAACTGAAGAAGTGTATGGACTTTGGGTTTCTCAGTAGTCAAAATTTTGCTGTCTGTCAACATCCCTTGCCTTTGTTGCCTAGTCAGCCTCCTATAGGGATTTCTGCTTCTAGTCTAGACCTTCAGGGTTTGGGGTGGGGATTCGATGTCTTCTCTTGTTTTGTTTTTTGCTGTTAGAAGAAAGTCAGTCTTACTTAGATAACTTAAGTAATTGTGTCACTTTTAAAAACTGTGTGAATCTTACAGGAAAGGAAGACATTCCTAAAAGTTTCTGGATCGGACTAAATCAGCTGTACTCTACCAGAGGCTGGGAATGGTCAGACCACAAGCCATTAAACTTTCTCAACTGGGACCCAGGTAATGCTCCTGCGCCAATCACTGTCCTCACAGCAGAAGCTTTAGTTAACAAGGGCTTCCCAATCACTGAAAGCTTATACAAGTTTCAAGTTTTGACAAATGTTGTGGTTACTTCTCAGAAGAGAATTCTCTTAAAGCATTCTGAATCGTAGGACCCATTGACCGCACCATGGGCTGCTGAGGTTTCTTGCTGGCTGTGATGGCCCCCCCATCGATGGCCACCCCTCGAGGGCCCCCCTCAGTTTTAGGTGGGAGCGGGATGAGTCCACCACATAGCCAAGAGCTGCTCTGGGTCCTGCGGAAACCTGACGTGCCGTGATTCTCCTATGTTATTTTTCACATGCAACTGAACTCTAATGTGGAAATCTTTCTCAATTTCAAAAGCTTGAGGTCTCTCCATCTGTCACTCAATTACTAACCACATAATGTATATATTTCATTATTTAAATAAATACTTCAAAGAAAACTTTGTGATGAATGAAATAAATAAACCATACATAGCCAAAGTAAGTTTTTCCCCAAAAGCAAGGATGAAGTACTTTTTAAAAAATACAATCTGGCAAATGCAAAACCATAAAATTCACATTAATTTCAGTAAAAAGGGATTCTGCACACACAGTGGAAAAAAAGAGTTATCTGCTATGAAATAACAGTATCAGTTAGCTAAATAAATTTTCTTATTAGAAAATAAATCTCTATTATCTCAGTAAGTAGAATCCTTACAGCAGCTCTCTCTCTCCCTCTCTCTCTCTCTCTGTGTGTGTGTGTGTGCGCGCGCGTGCACTGGGGATCAAACCAAGGGCCTCGCACCTGCTGAGCCAGTGCTTTACCACTGAGGTACACAGCCAGCCCTTAATTTAATCTTTTTGAGGGCTTAAAGGCATTATAGAACCATAAATTAATATCTTCATCATATTATAAACATTTATTGTACAATAGCAGATTAAGAGCTACTGGCCACAGGTGGAGAGTTGCTTGGAAACAGAGGTTTGTTTTCACTTTTGCATTCTAAATTAACTATGATATATGAGAATGTTTTCCCTCGTGTCTTGTAGTTTAGAAGAAAAAGATATTTAAACCCACTATTATCCATTAAGGCTTATACATTTCAATTTTAAAAGTATTAAGTGTACTATGAGTTTCCATAAAGGTAGAGCATTATGAATATAAATTGTTTTTCCTGAGCCTAACCTTTTTTAACTTTGAAAATCCTACCTTTTAAGATATGCCAAGTGCACCTATAATAGGTGGATCAAGTTGTGCAAGAATGGATGCTGAGTCTGGACTGTGGCAGATGATTTTCTGTGAAGCTAAACTATCCTACAT
>RJWM01019488.1:0-38963 GCA_004363535.1 Dasyprocta punctata | reverse complement strand
CTGATTATTGTTGAGTTTTAAGAATCCTTTCACATTTTGGATCTATGTCTTTTATCCAATACATATTTTGTATTTTCTTCCATGAGACTTGGTCTCTCATTTCCTTAACAGTGTTCTTCTCAGAGCAAAAGCTTTCATTTTTTTGTAAAATAAAGCTTACCAATTTTTTTGGCTTTTATAGATTATACTTTGACTCTTTCATTTAAAGATTGTGCCAAACCCCAAATGGCATAGATTTTGTCCTATGTTGTTTTCTAGCGGTCTTTCATATTTTCTAATATGGACAATGATGTTTTCAAATGGAGACAATTTCATTCCTGCCTTCCCATAATGAATGTGTGATATTTCCTTTTCTTATCTTACTGAATTATCTAGGATTTCTGAGATTATATTCAACAGATGTGAAAGGTATATCCTTGCCTTGTTCCTGATCTTAGGAGAAAAGGAGTTTTCTTTATTGTTGTTTTAATATTCTTTAAGAAACTGAGAAAGTTCTTTATTTATTCTAGAGTTTGCATTGGAGGGTGTTTTTCCTTGTTTTTGTGTAGCTTTTAGAGTCTGTGAATTTCTTTGCTTATGTTCTCTTTCTTACATCATCAAGTACATTGCCACAGCCTCAACTTCCTTTGGTACATCTCATTATGATCTTGCATTTGCCTGACTCTTAATAAGATACTTATGTTTATAGTAGGTGCACATAGTTAAAGCAAGGAAACCTCCCCGCGTCCAGATCCATAATTTAATCACATCTGCAAAGCACATTTTTCCATGTCAGGTCATGTATCTGCATCTTCTAGAGATTAGGACCTATTCATTGTCAAGAGGGACATTTCTTTTTTTTCTACCATGTTACTATTCCATACTTCCAGCTTTGCTTTTTAAGCCTTTCACATTATTCAATTTCCATAGTGAAACTTTATTTCTTAGATTATGTAAAGGGATTTGTTTTTGCTTTCCTTTGAAACTGTGTACCTTTGCTTTGCTTTTTTTATTTATATATGCTTGCAACTCACTAAAAACTCTCTTAATTCTCTATTGTCTTCAGTTTTTTGATTGTTTGCATCTTTGGCATAATAATAATAATATATTGCACATTCTTATTCATTCAACAAATTGTCATTGTGCTTTTATTTTATGTCAAGTTCTGCATTAAGTACTAAGTATAACATAAGCAAAAATTTTTCTTGTCTCCACAGAGCTCAAAATAATATTTAGTTATAATACCAGATAAGCAGAATGAACAAACAATTATACTGTGTAGTGGTCATGAGCTGGGTGATCGAGTCAGAAGTGGTGATGGTGGTGGTGTTAGAGGTTAAGGGGAGCTTAGATATTCAGAAGGATTTTACAATGAGACCTAGAGCCTGGCAGATACTGCAGTGAAAGCGAACAGCCCATACAGAAGATTTAGAGTAGAAACAAACATTTAAGGAACCCAAGTAAGGCCAGAGTGATTGGATATGGAGAACGAAGGAGGATGGCACGAAGGTGGGGCTTCAGTGTTGGTCAGAGCTAAAGCCCAAGTGCTTGTGAGTCACCTTGGTAGTTTTCAATAGTAACTGTGCAGTTTATACAGTATATTACCATAGTCATTTGGAAACTTTAAAGAGATCATTATGATAATTCTATTTTTCTTCTAAAAATATTGAATATTTTCTTGTAGCCTGGATATATCTCACAATAAATTTGTGCTACTTTATATGCTACTACTGGCTAATAATATTTTGTCAGAATTTTTTCCCATATACTTTACTGTTTTTGGAAAATAAAGCATACATATTGTATATACATTTTTTCATATTTTGGGAAATTCGCAAGTATTCCTGACTCATTCATGAAGGAACACTCATCGATGTTTCTATCCTTATTCTACACTTAATCTCACTTCTCTCTCATCTCTCTCACTATCTCTCTCTTTGTCTCTCTCTCTCTCTCTCTCTTTGTCTCTCTGTTTCTCCCTCAGAGAGTTATCATTCTACACTATAATTTTAACTAGGGTTCTGCTGGTTACTTTCCTATCTAGAATCTATTTGCTTTATTTTTAAAGTACAGAGCAAAATGCTTTCATATTTTTAAATTTTTTTCTCAATTGTTATTTTATTAGTGTATGTCTGCAGCACATAATGATCATATTCTTCAGAGTGCATTGTATATGTCCATTCCACAACTCAATTACTTTTCTAACCCATTTCCTGCTCCATCTCTTTTGTAGCATTAAACTTCACTGTAGATTCTCTTTATTTTTCAACTTCACTGAACTATTTAGTATTTTTCTAGCCTGTCATGAACTGTAGTGGTCATGAAATTTCAACTGCATTATATTTTCAGCTTCCACTCAAAGTAAACACGTAGTTTAAACTCACAATTATATAAACACTTCATCCCTTTGTCTATAGATCAGCAATATGTAGGAAGCATCTGTCTTACAATCTTACTTGTTTTCACTGAAGAACTAATGAATTCTTATCTTACAGACATTGCATGTATCATCAGACTATATTTCCTTTACTTATATTTTAGATGCATTTCTAGCCACTCTGTTGGTCCACTAGGGAACATATGTGAATTACTCTTACCTGAAAAGAATTATTATTTTTTAACTCATTTTTTCATTTTGTGTAGGTTGCATTACCTCTTATTTTAATCATTTTATATCTGATGTGTTCCAAGAATGTTTAGTTTGAAAAGCATAATGCACATGCACATTGAATAGCTGTCTGATTAATAATTTAGAATTAATTCTTGAGACAAAATGTTGCAACATTGTCAGCCTACCAGCAACTCTACACGTAGACTCTCTTGTTGATTACTGCTCCCTTCTCTTTAACAGTAACCAATATTATTTACTAATATTCTGATTTGATGGTGTTTATTTCCTTTCTTTTAATATGTTCTTAGTTACATAATTTGAATTTCTCAGTATATATTCTTTTATGTCCTATCTGGGATTACTATTCTTTGGTGCCAGCCATAATCATGAAAAACAAATCTGTAATACCTACCAAAATTGAAATCAAGGAAGATCATAACCCTTAAAGTTAAAAATCACAATCTTGATGGATTTAAAATCTGAATGCAGAAATTTTGAAAACAAAAGTTTTAAAAATAACAATCACATTGAGGGAGTAAAATTCTGCAAGAGGAATACAAAATTGAATTCTGGGGTAGGGATTCATGTGTTTTGAGTTCTGTCCAAGCTATTTGCTTCATATTAGGTTGAGCAAATGCCTAGAAATCTATGAAGCATTATTTTGGCAGTGTCCATGAGGATGTTTGCAGAGATTAAGTACAAGCTAAGTCTTATTACACTAATTGGAGTGTCTCCAGGTTGCAGGTTGTCTGTTGTGGAACTTCTCCATAATTAATATCCCAGGAACCAATTCCATGAATAAATCTTGTCTCCTCTATTTACATATCCTATTGGTTCATCCTCTTATGCAGACTGTAGATGATTGGTTATTAACTGGGAGACAGAGCAAGCCAGCCCACCTCCCTGGTGAGTCTGCATCACCTCCACCACACGGAACCCAGGGGGAGAACTATGTGCCTTCTGCAAAACCTCCATGTTGGAGTGAGAAGCCACAACCAGAAGCAAGCCAGCCTGCCTCCCAGGTGAGTCTGCGTGACCGTGCAGACTCCAGGAGGAGAGAAAAGAGTGGTGTTCCATAGGCCTGCAGGCACGCAGACTATGAATCGAGGACCTCCCCCCACCAGCATCCTGCCTGTCTGGAGGACCTGCTGGGTTCATGACAACTGGGTTACAAATACTTGTATTGCTGGATTGTTTTACAGGCCTGGTGCCCACAGTCTCAGCATTTCTTGGGTAGATGACATTTTCTAGTGTGGCAAATAGGTGGGATTGTCCTCTGTCTTGTCTTTGAGCCCCAATATTATTGTCATTGGTTTGCTTAATTTTGTTTATTTTTCATTTCCTTTTTTTTAATTTCACATCCTGTTTTTATTGGTTTTATTGTGTTTTGTTTTGGGCTTGTTTTTGCTATGCCTGATGGAATGGTCAACTATTCTGAAAGTAACAAGATACAATATAGTAGCTATTCTTTTCATAGTATCTCTGTTTGAAGTTCTATGCCAGTTCTACTGCTTTGTTTTGATTGTTCTGTTATCTTTTGTTGCATTTCACTATCTTTGAAATAAAATTTTAAAAAAATTAACTGGGAGACATCATGTTTTCCCCACGGGTCAGCATTAGAGTCCATCTTCTCTTCTGTCTCATAGCTATCTGTTTTGGATGGTTAAATGTCCCCTGAGTGGAAATGATTTCATCTGACAGAATCTGTTTTCTGGAATTTCAACTTTTTTTTTGGAATTTAGACTTACCTGTTCTTTACTATATTGTTGATTTTTTTAAATTCTTAGAGAAATGCATTTATTTTTCAATTTTTAAAGGTTATCATGAGAAACATTGGTCTAAATTACTTGATCTGCCAAATCGAGTCTACTTTCTTGTTATGATTCTTGGGATTGCCATTAGCAATCTCAAAAGCATTGTTGAATGATTTAAAATGTATGTTTACTCCTCCTTCTAAAAAATACCTATTATCATCAACTCTGTACTAGGCATTCTGGTAAGCATATTAGGGTGGGAAAAATTAATAGAGATAAAGACATTTGAGTTTGTGATTTAATGGTAGGACCTACCCCATTATACTTATGAGGAGTAAGGTCTGGTGAGTCATGAAGTCAGGCTCATAGACTTTTGAAGGACATAGGAATTTGTCAAAGATTATGGTCTAAAATTCTATTATGATCATTAAATTAACATTTGTAAAGATCAAAAGGCTTCTTTTTCTGAAAACAAAGTTGTAGCCTTTTGTAGAATTTTGACACATTCTAGAAGCATGGCAAGAAGTAATGTATATTACTGGTTAAAATAAGGACTCTGGAACTAGATTGTTTAAATCTTGCCTTTATGACTCAAAGGGGTTATAACATTCGACAAATTGCTTTAATTCTATTAGCATCAAGGCTTTTGTCAATGAAATAAAATTGATAATAAATCTATCAATTTTATGGGGGATTATTAATATTTGTAAAATAGCATTTAATGATGTTATATAAATAATACTTTTTATGTAAAATGAATACTTTATAAATATATAAATTTTGTACAAATATAAATTTTATATAAATATTTAAAATACACAATAAATGTTACATAAATATATTAAAGCTCATATTTGTTAAAATTTTTTAAATGTCTTGATGGTGTATTTTGTATCAACTCACCTGAGTCACGGTGCCTAGATATTTGCCCAAAAATTATTCTGTATATTACCAATACGAAATGGATGGTATGCTTTGAAATTAGTGGAGTTGAAAGAAAATTGCCCTCCGTAATGGGACCAGACCAAATTCAATCAGCTGCAGACCAAACTAGAAGAAAAAACAAATCTTACAGCAAGAAGGGGAGGAATTACTGCTGGCTGACTGCTTTCAGGCTTTGATTGCAATGTTGATTCGTTTTGGGGCTTCAGCCTGGTGTCCTTATCCACGCATTGTATGCATGCCAATCTCAACAATTATTTGACAACTTTCCTTAAAAAATATATCTCTCTCTGTATACAGTATCTATGTGCACATCATCAGTAATATGTATGTATTATAAAACTAGTAGAATATGTATATGTTCTAGTGGAATATGCATATTGTCTATTAATTTTGTGTCTCTGGAGAATACTTACCATTTCTTTTTTTGTTTGTTTGTTTTTTATTTATTTATTTATTTATTTATTTTTTTTGGCACCGGGGATTGAACTCACAGCCTTGCGCCTACCAGGGCAGGCGCTTAAGCCACTAAGCCAAACTCCCGGCCCTGGTTTTTTGAGGCAGGGTCGCACTATGTAGCTCAGGTCGGCCTTGTGCCGCGTTGTAGCCCAAGCCAGCCTTGAACTCACAATGCTCCGCCTACCTCAGCCTCCTGAGTGCTGGGATTAAAGGCGTGCACCACCACGCCCGGCTATTACTTACCATTTCTTCTGCATAATTT
Source organism: Dasyprocta punctata (assembly GCA_004363535.1). Lineage (NCBI taxonomy): Eukaryota > Metazoa > Chordata > Mammalia > Rodentia > Dasyproctidae > Dasyprocta > Dasyprocta punctata. The sequence goes on along the minus strand of RJWM01019488.1, from coordinate 32,956 downwards.
TTCCATTACTTTCCTAGTAAAGGTGATTCAGAAGATACGAGATTTGGCATTATGGAAGACAGCACAGCATCTTCATTTTCACTTGTGTCGATGGTGGCCTAAAGTTGTCATGGTGGAACTCATCTCATAGTTTTTCTATTGCTGAAAACTGTGAAAAGCTTGTGATTCCATGATCCCTGATTCAAAGTGTTGTGTGAAACGTAACTTAACTTCTAACCAAATGAATACAGAAAACTATGTCCCTATCCATGAAACCTTCAATCCTGAATTCTTTCCTTGTCCTCTATCTCTGATGCACCTCCTGCCCCAACTATCTCTCACAAACAAAAGAAGAAAATTTGGAAGAAAAGGAGGACAGTGGTGTCAAGATGCCTCACTTTTTCTGAAAATCACTTATTGCATCTCTTGTTCTTTTAAGTTGACCTTATCAGTTCACTGATTTCATGAAGTAAGTTGCAGTATTGTGGAGGACAAAAAGGTACATTAAGTATGTTAGTATCTGTAATTACCAGGAATATACATGGCTAAGTTCATACATATAAATTAAATGAAAACATTTAATTCATTTGAAAATGTCACACGAAGATCATTTGCTTATACTTAATGTAGGGAGCTAAAAAAAACTCACACAGAAAAATTTTATCAAAAAGTGTTTGGGCATTTGTTCTTCTTTTTATTGCCGTAATAACAATGTACTTTCCAGTATGTCCTTATATTAGTCATCAGTTTTCTGCTTTGCTGTCTTTAAAAATATGAAGAATGTATATTGTTAATCTAAAAAAGGAAAGAAAATTAATGAGGACAACACTGAATATAATGTGAAATAAAATTTATAATCATTTATACTGGATGTTACTACATTCTCAAAGGGTAAAATATATGTAATACATTACACTAGGTTTAACACCAAATTATACAGATGGTTTGTGAGTTTGAGGTTTGTGACTATTTCAAGAGGAAACCATGGTAACCTCAGTACTGGACTTCTTTCCTAACGATATCACACACCTCTGGCTATCAAGATCTTAAATCCTGCTTTCCATTGCATCAGACCATTCCACAAAATGACACTACTTAATGATAGTGGGTTTGTTCAATCTAATTTTCATTTGTCTGATTTGAACTGATAATGAACATGCAAAATAATAGTATGATACTTATGAATTAAGCATAATCTACAACAAATTATCATCTTTTCCCACAGAGCAAATATTGTTCTACTTTGGTGAAAGTGAAGAGAAAAAAGTGAGTAGTTATTATTCTGTTGTTACTATTACAGTAAAGAAACTATTTTAATAATTTTTGTCTCAGGATTACTAACTAAGCAAGAAAAGGGAGAAAAAATATCAGTATATGCTACAAAGTCCAAAGATTATGGGGCTAGAGATAGAATATATTTGACATATTCAAGTTTCATATATGAAGTGTGCAAGATGATAATCCCTACCTGGTAGGATTTGTTGCTGAAGGATAGAGGGAAAATAGCAATACAGTGGTTAAAAGCTATTATCTTTTCTGGATCTGAGATTAAGGTTAAAAGATTTTGAGTTGTTTGAAAGTAAATCATAATCGTCAATATTCCTGTGGTTTCAGTTTTAGGTCAGATTTAATTTAGGTGACATGATTTAAAAGCTGCTAAAAATGCTTATCTATCCCTCAAATTTTTTTCTATAGCAGCAGCAATAATAATATAAACTTTTCATATTACTTAATGCCTTGGTTTCAAGAACTTGTAAGGCTTGATTAATTGATAATTCCTTAGCATTAGTGTCATGTCTTGAAATTTGCACAGCTTCCTTTTCTTTTATTATTTTAATTAATTTTTACTCACAACTTGATTTATGGATTTCAAAGAGAACTATTTCAAGATTGTAACACTGGTCTGTGTCAGATCTGAGATGTGAACTTTAAGCTTCAAACTCCAATGACCATGAAGCAGTGATCTTCCCAAGGCAACATGGCCTGTGGAAAAGTGACATCTGAAAGGTTTTCTTTCATGAAGAAGGTAAATTGCTATCATCACAGACATATGCAGGAGAGGTTATGATGGCAAAATGCATCGAAAAGTTCGCATTGCAAAGACAAGTCTAGGAGGAAATATACATAGGAATCTTACTGAGGGGAACCATGTTAGCACCAGCTTTCCCAGAGCTGGGAAAGAGTTAACAGAGACAAAAGTAGCATCGTTCTGACTAAGGAACATTTGAAGATTCATGGCAATCTGCCTGTATTCCAGTCTTATCTTTATTCTGACTTGTAATCATAAAGTCAATCATTCATTCAATCTTCAATTTCTATGTGTCAGGCATTTTTCTAGGTACTAGAAATGCATCAATAAATAAAATCCATATGAATTCCTACCTTTCATGAGAATAAAATTTAGTAGAAAATATTAAAATGCTCACGGATCACTCCAAATTTGTGTTCTTTTCCATGGGTGACAACTTCATCTACAATGGTCTACTCTTCCTCCTTACTTACTAATCTTTACTATAATATTTAATTTTTTCATTTTTCAGTAGATCATTCTAAAACTTGTAGTCTGGAGTTTCCATATTTTATGTGGTCATGCATGTCTTCCAACATTACACTTCTACACTTTGTCATTTATTTATCTATTTATCTGTTTATTTATTTTTAGTTAAAAGCAGGAAATGGGCCTTGTTATGCATACCCATGATAAATATACTACCTTACATATATGCATGATAGTTTGTTGAATAAAATATTAAACTTCCTTTGAAAATACACAAAAAAGTCAGCCTTGCTTTATTCAGTGTGCTATGTTTATCTGGTTTTGTTGATTTCATTTTGGAAAATGTTTAAATTTTCCAGATTGTTGGTCTTCACCGATCAAATGCTTAGATAACTGCCAAACTTCTCCATCAACTTGGAACCATGTAGACTTATTTTTCTCTGCCCATAAAGATCTTTGAAATAGACAAACATATAATCATATTAATAGAAATACAAGAAAGTGTTATGTTTACAGTTAACTAGCACTGTTTTATATATAACTTTAAATTCCTTGTATAGTACAAGTAAGAAAGTTGTCATTTAAATAAATAAGACATATGTACATCCCAGTGTGTTCATAGAAACACAGAAACACACAGGCAGTGATTGACATTCTTACTAAGGTTCTCAGATTTTCAAAATAGCACATTTTACCAAAGATAATTTTAAAAAGTGAACGAATTTCAAAACCAGGAGGGAGATGAATTACCTATGGAGCAGGAGTAAATCTGATGTATCTAGCAAAATTTGGAATAGTGACTTGAATAGTGATCCGAAAGACAGACAGGGTGATGGACAGACTTCTGTGAACCCATGGGGACCGTGGAGGATTTCTTCGTTCTCTGTCTAGAGTCAGAGCAACAGGCATGGTTGCTTTTAATCTGAGGCTGAAGCGTGTTAGGATGTATGATGAATTATCATGGATTTTTCTTCCTTTTCGTGCCATAGTGTCATAAAAATAGAAAAAAAAAATATGCTGTTAGACATAGGCTATGAACAATCACATTGATTTCATAATTATCCCTTTGTGATTTGTTAACTCATTATCTATTCTTACCAGGACAGTGAGCTTTACTTTATTACACTAGTAAGTCACTTAAATATCTACTTACAGCATGTATTCGTGTATCCTCACTCTTCTCTGCATAATTCTTGCTTTACTATCAAATGGTCCTTTCTCTCACAAACCACTCCAGTTCTTCACAATCACTTCTGTGATGAGTGGGTGACACACATGGACTGACCTCAGTTTTCTGTGATGTAACAGTTGGGAGACTGTGGCCAAGTTACTTACCTGTCTGTGTGCTCTCTCACTTCTGAACCACATCCTGCCCAGTACTGTCCTGTCAACTGAGGGAAGCTGTATACAGATCAGCAGGGGCGCTGTGAGCCCCCTAAAAGTGAGTCCTCCCAGCAGCTCTTGCTGTGATTCTGTTCTCACCATTATTTCTTTATTATTATTGTAACAAAAACCAGAGTGAAAGACAAAGCATACCTTCAAACCTTAATGTTACACGTGAAGAAACACATTTACTAGCCCAACTCGTTTAGTTAGAAAGCCTAGAGATAATCATAAATAATCTAACCCCTACAATTATGTTAATAGAGGAGACTAGCTAGAAAGGAGATGATATTGGCTCTTATTAAATGTGAGGTTCTGGGCCAGACACTTTGCTGTCCATTGTTTTATACTATTTCTAGCATAATCCTAAACATAGAGGTTTATTTCTTAAAGATCTGATTTAGGTGTGGAGGTTAAGTAATTTGCTATTGCTCATTCATCCAGTAACTGGCAAAATATCAATTAAAATCTCGATTTTAAGTGACCTTAAAATCTATGTTCTTTCTCCTAATATGCTACCTTTGATGTATGAAGTAATCTTTCTTTGGAATAATTCATTCCACCTTTCTCCTTTTAGATTATGTCTGAATCAAGAAAATCAAGTACCTTATTCTAGGCAAAACTATAGCTTGTCTGTGCGAACTTCTAGTCTCCTAGATGTTCATAAATGTTTTCTTTAGCCTTTGGTTTATTTCTTTCTTATAATCATATTTACAGATTTCAACACTTTTTCTTAGTCTCATAAATCCTCCACTGTGTCTGGATCTACATGTCCTTAGATCAAGTATTCTGTCAGGAAGAGGCCACCCAGTCCTGAAATAGAATTGTCATAATAGCTGAATTGTAAAACAGATGACCTCATTTTAACATCATAGTAGAAATGAAAATTCTTAATTCTGTCAGTCTGAAAGAGGTGCTAACATATTCATGTTCCGTAGCAGGTTGAAATCGATAAAACCAAACCTACCAACAAGCTTTTATCTTAGCAGATGTAAGCACACACCTGGCCCTCTCTCTTTTATGATGATATCTTCTGGTAATGTTCTTGGTCAAGAGTGAAAAGTAAGCTTCAGTTAGTGACCATTTGCTGTCAAGTCAAGAACACTGCTGACTTTTCACATGCACCAACCCAAGGCCCCTTTCACCACTCTTGCTGGAAAGGCAACTCTTACAACATCCTTGCTTCTTTCTGCTGTTCAGTTTCGAGATGTGTAATTGAGCTTCTCATAATTTCGTTATCTAAAGTAAGGGATCTTGACATCACATTTAAGATTAATGATGAAAAAGAAAACAAAATGCTCAGATCTCAAGGAAATACTGCCTTTCCTTCTGCCTTCTGTAAATTTTAGTGCAGTAAACATGTAAGTAGCATGTATAGTGATACTCCACCTCACAGGGCAGAGAATAGAACTAGTGTTGTGTAGAATGGAGTCTGTCATTGCATGTTTCCAATATATGCTGATTAAATCAACCTACGTATAGTTATACCATTTTAGTCATACACAATTATGTGAAGATCTATATATGACTTAAGGTCAATATAAAAGTACTCATCTCTAGGGTCCTCAACATATATTTAAGCTTATTCTAAGAATAATTTTTATTTATTTATTTATTTATTTATTTATTTTTTTTTTTTGCGGCACCGGGGATTGAACTCACAACCTCGTGCCTACCTGACAGGTGCGTAAGCCGCTGAGCCAAACTCCAGCCCCTGGTTTTTTGAGGCAGGGTCGTACTGTGTACCTCAGGCCGGCCTTGCGCTCGCGTTGTAGCCCAAGCCGGCCTCGAACTCACAACGCTCCTCCTATCTCAGCCTCCCGAGTGCTGGGATTAAAGGCGCGCGCCACCACGCCCGGCTTCTAAGAATAAATTATAGAATAATTTGTGTAATAATTTGTATTTTCAGCTATTACCTGTTATTTATTTGAGCAAGGTCTATTATATCAAAATACTTATGCAATTACTTTCAAGTTTCAAATTAATTTCACTTTTTTTTTTTTTTTTTGGCACTGGGGATTGAACTCACAACCTTGTGCCTGCCAGGGCAGGCGCTTAAGGTACTGAGCCAAACTCCCCAGCCCTGGTTTTTTGAGGCAGGGTCGCACTATGTAGCTCAGGCTGGCCTTGCGCTCGCGTTGTAGCCCAAGCCGGCCTCAAACTCACAACGCTCCACCTACCTCAGCCTCCCGAGTGCTGGGATTAAAGGCGTGCGCCACCACGCCCGGCTAATTTCACATTTTTCTATTTGATCTGTAATACACAGTTAAGTAATACAAATACTAGCATTTATATTTTAGAAGAAAAAAGAAACTAAAGCTAATACATATGTTTTGGAAATCCATCAAAAATTTTTATTCATAATTATGTATGACCATTAATTACAGCATTGAGTATGTGTCAGAGAGTTATATTTTGGATTTTTCCAGAATTGTCTTCCCTAAATAGATACGCAGTATGATTACTGTTGTAATGAGCAGTAATTTCTGTTTTTCTGTAGCACGGTGTTTTCTTTCAATTTTTTTGTGCTCTTAAGATAACACAGATCCCTCTTGATTAAGGCTGCAGTCATTGCATATTCTGTAGAGACCCTGTCGGTAGTGAGGAAATTAATGCCACTGCTGTGCTTTATCTGATTTCTTTGAGATAAGCACTCTAAGGTCAAGATAAGTTTTTATGCTCCTGTGCTCTTTATTAATTGCTTTAGCTTATGATAATAGGTCAAGGCACAGAGTTCCATCTAATTTATTTCCTAATTAGTGTGTGTGTGTGTGTGTGGGTGGGTGTGTGTGTTCGCATGTGTGTATACAAATATGTCTCAGAAGAATGAGACAAAAGTAGTAATGGCTAATGAATTTAGTGATAAAAAAATGGGAGAAGGAATATGATACTTCAACAGTCAGAGCAATTTTAGAGTATGGTTTCAGGTTATGCTGGAAACTGTCCATTTGGATTTAAAAAATCCATGAAATCATTTTTCTTACAGCCCTAATTAAATATGAAATGAAAGATTAATTTTATTCACATGGAAATCCCATTATTCATACAATTAAAGATTACTGTGTCCTCTCAGGTCCTACATGCCCTTTTAAGGACCCCTTTGGTTTGTTTGTTTGCAAATACATAGGCAATAGGATATAGTTTGTGTCACCTAATATATTTTCATGCTAGTGTTAACATTATTAAATTTATAATTTTGCTCTTATGCTTGCATTACATTGTATGCTGCATTCTCCAAAATAGCCCTATGATTAAAATGTGGTTCACTAATTCATAAAAAGTGGGTGAAAAGGATAGCATAAATAGTACAACCCAAAATAACATCATAAAGAAAATGTAAACTGGTCTCTAGTGATAATGTGCAATGCAAATCTGTAGATGGTGGGACAAATCAATCTACAAGTGTCATGATTTCACATATGCAGCAGGAAAAAATTGCAAGCAATAAGTACATTTATGAATATCTAAAAACTTGAATTATATTTGACTGAAGATTCATTTACCACTATTCTCCTGTTCATTTTCAGTTATAAAGCTTGTCAAACAGGGGCATAAAAGTCTAGAAAGACTATTTCTTGAAGGATTAATCAGCATGCTTTCTCTGCTTCCTTATGAAGTCTCTGGCTTGTATGATGTGAATTTTTCCCTTCCCTGAACTACATGAGTAAAGCAGAAACACCCATCTCAAAATCATGGAGAAAAAGCCTAAGATCACTCAAAAAGGGAAAAGATGGGAGAGAAGAAATGTTAAGAGAGATGAGAGAAAGAAAGGAGATGATAAAGGGGAGAAAGAAGTGGGCTAGAAAGGAAGAGCTCAAAAACCTCTGATATTTCTGAGGAATCAGCAGAAAGTACTGTCGCATTTAGGATCCAAATGCCTATGTAAATCTTGACCAAAGGCTGAGCATTTTAGAGTTTTTCCTCCCTATAAAGTTTACAGTCAAATAGACTTTCAGGTGCTTTAAACACCCAGTTGCAATGGAAATGTTCCTTAATCTAGAGATTCTGCTTTAACTTTTTCCAGTTCCAAGTGACTCATCCTGTGTGACTGACTCATTGTCTTTTGGTGTGGGGTACGGAATTTGTGTGTTTTGACAGAGGGGAACTTCAGTCATTTGAAGTTCTGATGGGGTGGGGGTCTAGTGCTGGAGCATTTATAACTCCATTCTGTGTGTCAAAAATGGCTGAAGAAACTATAGATGGAATTTTAATGTTAATAATAAATATGCTCAGAAAGAGAGCAGAAGCTATTGTCAAAAATCTTTTATCTAACAATATTTTAGGATGATGTACAATATTAATTATGTATTAAAGGAAGAAGAATAGTACATTGGAGGTGCCTGCATATGTTTTGCTTGACAGTTGAATGAAATCAATGATGTGTGAACTATGAAGAAACTCTTGGCTTGTGCACAGTGCAGATATGGGGGAATCATACTGGATGACTTTTTATTCTTTTTATCAATAAGGAGCTCATGCTACAGATAAGAGATTTTTTTTTATGGGATTACCATTTGTTTTGTGCTGTGGCTTTGAATGAAGGGTTATGGGGAAGGAAAGGGTTTGCTTTGTGAACTTGTATGAGTGTACTTTAACACTAATTTTCATCCTACTTTATTCACAGTGACTATTTTGTCGGCATCAATCTACTTGCTGACTTTAATGCATCGCAAATTCAATCCCTGGTACCAAGAAGAAAAAAAAACAAAAGAGAGAAAGAAAGAAAGAAAGAAAGAAAGCAAACAAAAAGACATAAGTTTGAGAAAATTATCATTTTGTTTTTCAATACTTATTTCTACATTACATTTTAATTGAGCTTAGTTTTTAATGTTGAAGTTAATAATGTTAGATAAAATTAAGGAAGTGAGATTTATATTAGTTTCAGTCCTAGTTTATGAATGATGAAAGATTCCTCCCTGACTGAAAAGGATAATTTTTTTTCTAAAACTTGCAGAATGGGAGAGGAAAAGATAATCTGAGCTTAAGTACATAGAAGTTTTATTGAAAGGATAATTGTAATGGGAGAACTGGACAAAAGAATAACTTTTATTAAACACAAAAGGATGTAGGATTTTACTACAATAGGTAGACTTCTGAGCACAAAATCTGCACGAGTCTCAAAGAGCAGGCATAAAAGAATCTATTTATCATCTATCTTTCTGTTTCTTTCTCTTGCTTTTCATCTATTATTTACCAATCATCTATCATCTGTCATCTATCTTTCAATCTATTACTTCACCTATTATTACTATTATATATTAATATCTATCTATCTGTCTATTATCTATCATCTGTCTTTCTGTCTACCATCTATCTATGTATCTAACTTGGGAGGAAAGAACAAGGCTGGAAAGAATCAAGTATGGCAAGTGGGATGAGCAGATCGTGCAATTGCAGTTGATCCGGGGGAATTCCTTGTGGTCCGCTGATATATGGAAGGTTGCTCCACATTTCAATGATGGCTCAAGTTAAGGTGGATAGAAGCTAAGGATCCTGGGGAGAGAGGAGAAGCTTACCTAAAGTTTGATCCATTTATAGTAGCAGGAATTTTGTCCAGTAAGTATAATCCAGCATGGGACAAAGAATGAGAATATGAGACATCTGCATCTGCTAGTTTAAAAGGAGGGGCTTGGTGCATGATTCATATCTAAAGCAGAGAAGGGCTTTTCTTCTCACTAAGCCACTTTTCTAGAATATAAAAGAATTAAGGAATTCCTTTTGCCTTTGGTGTATTCCAAACATATTCCAGAACAGGCTAATGCTAGGAAGAACCATCTCAGAGAACAGAGCTCTCAAATTACCTTGCAAATGCCCAGATGTGACTGACATGACAATTTCTTAATGCATTCATGTTTTTAACATAAGGGAAAAGAAAGAAGAAATTCTCTTTTGGTTTCATTGCTCAAAAACACATCTCAAACTTAAAAATAGAAAAGATTGTATAGTTTTAATATGTGGGCTTGGACTTCAGGTTTTGTAAGAGTATATTCTGAGGCTCCAGCTGTGATCCCAGAAAGCGCTTGGATTTATTCCATACACTGAAAGCGAGCCCAACCCGGAATTCATCAATGCACTGCTTCCTTCATGGAGAGATTTGCTGTGAGAAAAGCAATTTACTAACAAAATAGCATTTATTAATCACAGAAAAGCTAAATCATTTAAGTTAAACTTATTATTTTATGATAATATGGGAGTTTATCATAAACAGTTATTAGTGTAGCTTAAGAATCTATGAAGTTCTGGAGGGATAAGGTACGGGAAGGGGACATAAACAGAATTAAGATGATTCGTGTACATGTATCAGCTACCCATGGTGAATACAATCATCAGGTGTTACAAGCATAAACTAAAAGAAAAATACAAGAAAATTAGGACATGGACTATAGAGATGTAGCAAGAGAGAAAAAGGGTAAGGGACAAGGGAAAGGGAATAAAAATATATGTTAGGAACATGCCTCTACTTTCCGAGATGAATGAAAGCGTTATATACTGCAAACATACACTACTAAAAAATTAAAGGATAGCAAAATGGGCTCCAAAACCCAAGACATTCAAAATACTAAATAAATATTTAGCATTTTTACAAAATGGAAATTGAAGTGGTACTAGCTTTTCAAAGTTATAAATTAGACATCTGAACATAGCCAACACTTAAAATTTTTTTGTTTGTGAAGAAGAAATGGGATATAAAATGGTAGATAAAAAATCAAAGAGCAAAAGCAAAAGTTAGAAGCCTAAAAGAACCATTTTTATAAGTTTTTAACATGTTTCTTAATTAAAGAATAATTACCAATTAAAGATGTGTCAATATTACATATTTGACAGCTTAAGAGTTCTATAGAAACGTTTGTGTTTTCCAAAAGAATACAATCCCCTTACCAGTGAATCTAATACTCATTTCTTCAATCAAAATAATTTAAATATAACGATTGTTTTATAAGATAAATTGTTGGATTTGCTTCTGGTAAGTGATTAAAGATGAAATTTGAAAATCAATATAACTTACTTTATTCTATCAAAGTTTAAAAAAAGAGCATTCTGACATTGTTTAAAAACACTGAGAATTTTGTCTTTTACTCAGTTCGTAATTCTTTCTGTGACTGGCTTCCTATCCGTGTTGTAAAAGAAAAACATACACATCATTTATATATATTGGCCCTTGAAAGTACTGCTTTTGTGTGTTTCACCTGGGTTTAATAAATCAGCGAGTAAGGACCAATCACATTACATTCTTCAAATATTAATAGAAGGGGGTGATCAGCATACACAATGAGTGTTTCACTAAAATCCAAACAAACAAAAGACCTAGTGCAATAAAAAGCACATTGCCATTGCTTTCCCTTGCTTTGACCACACCAATCTCATTATTCTGACCACTTTCTGAAGGAGGTGGGGAAGTACTTTTTCCTGAGTATCTTCAAGAGATAAAATAAAACAAAACAAAACGAAACAAAAAAATAGAGTGAGTGTTGCTGCCCAGCCCTATTCAATGGAAAGACTTGTAAAACTTTACACTGTAACTTCATCCACCTTATTTACTAGATCTGGTATCGTGCAACTTCTAGTCTTTCCCAAAGGCAAAATGAGCATAAAATGTAAACATTTTGAATGCATTCAGTACATCGATTTGGCCACAACAGCACAACCAAAATACTCATGAAAGAGGACTTCCAGGACTTCTTCAGAAATGACAAAGCTATAGAATAAGTGTTTTCAAAGAGATAGGGAATATTTTGAGAGCTATTAATTACAGTGTGTATTTTACTGTAATAATTTGTTTAAAATTTAAGCATTCACTGTATTTTCCAATCACACCTTCAAAGTGTTTGAGTAGGGATTTAACATAGAAAATCAACGCTTTGCTCAAAACTTTTATTAATGTATTGTTTGAAATAACAAAATAGAAGTGACTTTCTACCTTTTTTGAAGTTGTAAATGTGCTATTTACAACTCTTCTTTCCTATGCCTATGGAATTTGTTCTTTAACACATATATTTTAATTTTGTTGTCCATTAACTTACTGTTATATCTTACAAATTCTCTGATGCATTATTAAAAATAAAAATATTAAATAAAATCTTTCATAAATATATTTGAAAAACATTGTTCTAGCATAATCATTGATATTCTGTCATAATTCTAGACTCTTCTTTTTTACCCATTGTACTCCCTGCCTTCTTTGAATTCAAAACCTGTATCTAATGCTGCAGCCTAAGTCAAAATTAATCTTCCTCCAACAACTGAAAGTATCTCCAGTTTAAACTTAGGAAAACTTGCAGATATTACATACTGTATCCATTTCCTTTGTCTCAGAGACTGGTATCAAATAGTAGCCACATGACTACATCTGAAAATGATAAGAGTTTTCTTAGAACACAGGTCTCATTAAATGCACCAAAAATGTGTAACTTTTTTTACTTTGAAAATATTTTACACCTTCAAAATATCACATCATTGTTAAAAAATGTTGATCCTCTGTTAAGTGCCAGACATATCTTTTTCATTGCAGTGATAAAGAATATGTCAAGGTAAATATTAAACATACTGCTGATAATTTTGATTATTCAAGATATTTAATTATAGGATATAACTGTAAGATATTTTGATTGTGTAAGTACTTATCAGTTATTCATTTAAATACGTAGTAAAGAACCATAATATGCTGAAGAATACCCTTCAAAGATATATAAATTCTAATCCCCTAAACCTATGAATGTTGCCTTGTTTGGCAAAATGGTTTTTACAGATGTGATTAAGAATCTTGACATATTGTGATTATCATGAGTTACTCTGGTGGGTGTGACTTAATCAAAGGGACTTTACAAAAGGGAAATGCAATTATTAGCTTTGATGCAATGAGGGAACAAAAACTACACACAGGCACACAGAATTCCAGGCACATGTGGACACATATACAGATATGCATCTACAGAAAGCACAAAGTGACCTGTATACAGACCCACAGGCACTCTGATCAATTCACACACATTCACACTTGGACAGAGACACATGTGTCCACATACTAGGCACACATGCAGATACATGCATGTTATTTGGACTGCTGCCTTGCCCCACAGACCTTCCCCACAGACAGGGCAGGCACCTGAGCTGTGGGCTGGGCTCTTCCTTACCCACTCTGCATTTGATGGGTTTTAATTTTTTTATTGAGATATTTATGAGAGGAGGGCCCATGAGCCAGGGAATGCTGGTGGAATCTTGATAATACTGGAAAAGGCAAATAAATAGATTCTTCCACAGAAAACAGTTTTACAGATACCAATTCTAGATGATGAAAGCTGGTTTCGAACTTTTATCTTCTAGAACTTTGGGGATATAAATTTGTGCTGTTTTCAGCTATTAATTGAGTGATACTAATATAGGGACTTCCTGTTTGTACATGAGATTTTTTTTTACATTTTTTTTATTTTAAAAAGAGTAAAATCCAACAGAACATAAAGGAACAAGGTCAATCAAAACAAAGCAGTAGAACTGGTACAGAACTTTGAAAAAAGATAATGTGAATACAATAGCTACTATAGTATATCTTGTTACCTTCAGAATAGCTGACCATTCCAACAGGTATAGTAGAATTGTACCAAAAACAATAAAATCAATGAAAACAGAATATAAAATAAATAAAAAATAATAATGATCAGAGTAAAGCAAAACAGTAAGACAAGACAGAAGAGAATCCCCCATATTTGCTACATTGCCTACTGTCATCTTCCAAAGAGATGCTCAGATTGCTGACTGAAGTCCTGAAAAATCTACGAAACAATACTAGCATTTAGTTGCTTAATATTCCTTAGTTGCTATCAATTTAGCCAGACCTCTGAACCAACAGGTTGCTTACCGGGGGTGAGGAGTGGGGGTTGGGGGGTGGGGGGTGGGTGTTCATCCTTGATTTCAAACCTGCGCACCGGTGCCTCTGGGTCTGCCCTCTGGGGGACTGGGAGACCACATGGACCCCTGGAGGAGAACAAGCATGGACCCTTCATGAGATTTCTTTCAGTAGAGATTAAATTTAAACTGAGTTATAAGAAAAAGGCAATCGCAAGTCATACAGAAGCGGTCAGAAATATCCGGATAGAAAAGATACCGTTCCTTTCCTATTGCTTTTGTAACAAATTTCCACACTCAGTGATTTAAAGCAACACACAAATTTACTATGACAGTGTTCTAGAGGGCAAAAGCCCAAAACTGGTCTCACTAGTCTAAAATCAAAGTGTGATTATAGAGGTGGTTTCTACTGGAAACTCGAGGAAAAGTCTTTTTTTTTTTTTTTTTTTTTTTTTTTTTTTTTTTTTTTTTTTTTTTTTTTTTTTTTTTTTTTTTTTTTTTTTTTTTTTTTTTTTTTTTTTTTTTTTTTTTGCTTTTTACCTTTTGCCTCTTGCCTTTTGCAACATCTAGAGGCTGCCCATATTTTCTTCTTGCCTTGTGGTATTTTTTACATCCACCAATCAAATCACTTCAATCTTTTCTTCTCTGAGTTTCCCGTCTTCCTGTTTTACTCATAAAGCCCTCATGTGATTATATTAAGCTTCTCAGGATAATCCAGGATTACCTTCCAGTCTGAAGACCTTAATTTAATCACACCTCTGAAGTCCCTTTGGCCGTGTAAGATAACACACAGTTGCAGGGATTAGGATGTGGACATCTGGAAGGGGGTGGTATTTCTATCATGCCCAGTTTAAGAAATGGAAATGGCTGCAATACCTATAGAAAAGAGCATAAAGAAAATACCAGCAAGACACAGTTTTTTTTTTTAAAGTAATTCATGAAGAGCATCAAAAGCCACTTGAAAATTTGAAATTTTATCCCATGTGAAGTTATCCAGACTACTCAAGAATGCTGAGAGGTCATCCTAGTATGTCAATGGTTTTATTTTTATTTTTATTTTTTTATTTTTTAAAGCAGAAAGATAATTTTTACTTCCAGATGAATAACTGACTCATAACTGAATAGAAGTTAAGAGGGTGAGAGAGATGGTGCAACCAAAATAATAGAATACAAAGAGAAAGAAGTGAACATAAAAAGCTTTCATAGAAAAATTGAGAAGAATTGGAATGATCGATGAAGCACCGTGATTTCTATAATGGCAAGATCCTCAGTGCATATATAGGTGAGAGAGGGAAGTAATTGGGTAAGGCCCAAATCGGGAGTAGAAAATTCTTGGGCTTAATTAAAGAAATACTGTGGGTTGGTATCATAGATACACACAATAGAAGAACATTGCTTTCACAGTTCAGGAGCACGTATGATGACTAGACAGAAGATGACATACTGGTGACTCACTGGCATAAACCATTTTTAAAGCTTTTGTTAGTGCCAAAAGGCATTTTCACACCATGGGACGAGAGCATGTGTCCCTGGACTTAGTCTCTGACTCTGCTCCTTCAGATTGGCTTCCCTAGCTAGTGTGTTCTATTCACTGATACACATCTCCAACCTTCTCGTCCACTTTTCTTTCTGTTTAAATGTGCTATTATCATTTTTATTATTTTAGTTGATTAGCATGTGTGTATAGTGCCTAATATTGCCATTCCTTGTGGGAGATAAGTAATGTATGCAACATAGCTTCATTTCTTTTTTGGCCCATTTCCCTTGGCCTCTTCCCCTCCACCCATTCCTTAATCCTCTTCTTTTATGTGTGTGTGTGTGTGTGCGTGTGTCTGTGTCTGTGTGTGTACATGTTTCTAGTATGTAATGCCTATACTGCTTGTGTGAAGTGCTGCATGTGCATAATGCTTCCCAATTTCTTTTGCTCATCCCTTATCCCTTTCCTCCTCACCCATCCCTGCATCTCTTGATCCCTTTCTCTATTGAGAATGATCCATCTTAGAATTTCCTCTTACCTATTTTTTATTTTGCTCTAGTTTTACTCTAGGTTTCTTGTATAAGAGCAAAATGTGGTGCATAAGCTTGTGTGTTTGACTTATTTCAGTTAACGTGGTTTCAAGGTGTATCATTTTCCTACAAATGACTCGTTTATCTTTCTTTATAGCAGAGTGATAATACATGGTGTATAAATACATTTTTTTATCCATTCACTTGTTGAGTGACATATAAGCTGCTACAAAGATTTAGCTATTGTGGATTGTGCTGCTACAAACATGGGTATGTATGTATCTGTGCAATGTGATGCTTTTAACTTTTTTAGGAAGATGCCTACAAGAGGGATAGTTTTAGTTTTATAAGGATTTTCTATACTTATTCCATAGTGGTTTTGCTAGTCTGTGTTCCCACCCACATGTGTAGAAGGGTTTTCCCCATAGCCTCTTCAGCACTTGTTGTTGTTGATTTCTTGCTGATAGCCTTTCTTCCTAGGGTGAGATGGAATCTCAGTGTTGTTTCAGTTCACATTTTTTTAATAACCAGCAATGTTGGACCCTTCTTTTATTTATTGACTGTTTATACTTCTTCTTGAGAAGTGCTTTTTCTTCTTGCCACTTTTTTATTGACTTATTTTGGGAAGTCTTTGCATAGTCTAAATATGAATCCTCTGTCTGAGGAATAGGTGACAGAAATCTTGTACCTGTTTTACAGATTGTTTTTTCACTCTGCTTTGGGGTGCAAAAGAATTTTAGTTTAATATGATCCTATTTCTTGTTTCTCAGAACTATCACTTGTATGAGGTCTATTTAGTCTCCTATGTTGTGTTTCAGTAGGTTAAATGTTTCTGGTTTAATATACAATTCTTTCATTCACTTTGATTGTAGTTTGGTATACAAAGAGAGAAAGGGGAAGAGTCTAGACTCAATATTCGCCATGTGGATGGCCAGTTTTCCCAACACAATTTGTTAAAGAGGCTATCTTTCTTCCAGTGTGTGTTTTTGGTCCCATTGTCAAAGACCATAAAGTTGAATGTAATCAAAGTTTTTTCTGCATTCTGTATTCTGTTTCATTGGTCCACCCTCATAACTGTTTTTGTATCAGTATCAAGCTGTTTTTATCACAGTAGCTTTGCAATATAACTGCAAGCTGAAATTGTGATGTTTCTCACTTTGCTCTTGTTACCCAGGATTGTTGTCAATATTTTGTCATCTTCTGGTTCTGTATGTATTTTGGGATTGTTTTATCCATTTCTGTGAAAAATTCTATTGGAATTTTGACTAGGACTGCATTAAATCTGTATATCAAATTTGCAAGTATGGTGCTTTTGACTCTTGTTATTTCTGCCTATCCAGGAATACTTCCTCTATACTTTTGAAGGATTGACCCTCTTGGGCATTTGAGTAGCTTTCTAAGCCTTCTTCTCACTCTTAGAAAGTTGCAGTATAAACAACATCTGCAACTGAATGAAAATGCAAATGCAAATTACCGGAACCTGTGCAACACAATGAAAGCAGTCCTCAGAGGGACATTTATAGCACTAAACTCCCACATCAGAAAAATGGAAAGAACACACATAAACAACCTAATGCTGCACCTCAAACTTCTAGAAGAAAAAAAAGCAAGTCAAGTCCAAAGCTGAAAGAAGAGAGGAAATCATTAAGATTAAAGCAGAAATTAATGCAATTGAAACTAAGAAAACAGTACAAAGAATTAATGAATCAAAGAGTTGGTTCTTCAAAAGAGTAAATAAAATTGGTAAGCCCCTAGCCAACATTATCCAAAAGAGGAAAGAAAAACTCAGATTCATGCAATAAGAAATGAAAAGAGTAAAATCACTACAGACCCTGTGGAAATACAGAAGATCACCAACACCTACTTTGAAAACCTTTACTCACATAGATTCAATAACACAGAAGAAATGGACAGATTCCTAGAAACCTATGAATTACCAAAGCTAAATCAAGAAGATGTAAATCTGTTGAATAACCCAATTTCAGCTAATGAAATTGAAAATGTAATCAGGACTCTACCAACAAAGAAAAGCCCAGGCCCTGATGGATTCACCGCTGAATTCTACAAGAAATTCAGGGAAGACTTAATGCCAACACTCCTCAAACTCTACAGTGAAGTTGAAAGGCAAGTAAGTCTCCCTAACTGATTCCTGAAAACAAGTATTACCCTAATACCAAAACAAGAGAAAGACCCAACCAAAAAAGAAAATTACAGGCCAAGCTCCCTAATGAACATAGATGCAAAAATCCTCAATAAAATACTGGCAAATAGAATACAGCAAGTTATCAGAAAGATTATACACCATGTTTAAGTGGGATTCACCCCAGGAATGCAGGGATGGTTCAACATACACAAATCAATAAATGTAAAACACCTTATCAACAGGGCCAAGCACAAGAACCATATGATCATCTCAATAGATACAGAAAAAGTTTTTGACAAAATCCAACACCCATTCATGATCAAAACCCTACAGAAAATCAGAATAGATGGTCTCTACCTCAACCTGATAAAAGTCATATATCATAAACCAATAGCCAACATCTTACTAAATGGACAAAAACTGAAAACTTTCAACCTATAATCAGGAACAAGACAAGGATGTCCATTATCACCACTCCTATTCAATATGGTTCTGGAAATATTAGCCAGAGCAATTAGACAAGAGAAAGAAATAAAGGGAATAAGGATAGGAAAGGAAGAAGTGCAATTATCATTATTTGCAGACGATATGCTACTCTACATAGAAGACCCCCAAAAATCCATTAGAAGACTTCTAGAAGTAATAGCCAAATTCAGTAAGGTGGCTGGATACAAGGTGAACACTCAAAAATCAATAGCATTCCTATACACAAACAACAAAATCACTGAGAGAGAAACAAGGGAAACCACACCGTTCACTATAATAGCTAAAAATTTGAAATACTTAGGAATCAATCTAACAAAAGAAGTAAAAGATCTATACAGTGAAAATTACATTACTCTGAAGAAGGAAATTGAAGATTTCAGGACATGGAAAGATATTCCCTGTTCATGGATAGGAAGAACAAACATCGTGAAAATGGCCATTCTCCCAAAATTATTATACAGATTCAATGCAATCCCAATCAAAGTACCACTTGCCTACCTCACAGAACTAGAGAAAGCATTCCTGAAATTCATCTGGAGCCAGAAAAGACCTAGAATAGCAAAGGCAATTCTGGGCCATAAAGGTAAGGCAGGAGGCATCACAATCCCTGACTTGAAACTATACTACAAAGCTGCTGTGATAAAATCAGCATGGTACTGGAATCAAAACAGACCTGAAGATCAGTGGAATAGATTAGAAGATACAGTCACAACTACAAACACACTCAGCCACCTCATCTTTGACAAAGGGCCCAAACATGTACATTGGAAGAAAGACAGCCTCTTTAACAAATGGTGCTGGAAAAACTGGCTTTCTATATGCCATAAACTAAAACTAGATCCATGCCTATCACCATGCACTAAAATAAAGTCAAAATGGATCAAAGATCTGAATATCAAAACAGAGACACTAAACTTACTAGAAGACAGAGTAGGTAAAAATCTTCATGACATAGGAGTAGGCAGATAGTTCATGAAGAAAAATGAAATTGCACTGGAAACACTTTCCAGAATCAACATGTGGGATCTCATCTTACTAAAAAGTTTTTGCATGTCAAAGGAAATCTCCAACAGAGTGAAAAGAAAACCCACAAACTGGGAAAATACCTTAGCCAATTGTCCATCAGACAAAGGACTTGTATCTAAAACATATAAAGATTTAAAAGAAATCAGGCCCCTAAAATTCAAGGACTCAATCCAAAAATGGGCATCTGAGATGAATACACACTTCTCAGAGAAAGAAATACAAATGGCAAATAAATACATGAAAAAATGTTCAACCAGAATGGTCATTCGGGAAATGCAAATTAAAACAACACTGAGATTCCATCTCACTCCAGAAAGAATGGCCAAGATTAAAAATCAAGCAACACCAAATGCTGGAGGGGATGTGGGGAAAAAGGAACTCTTGTCCACTGTTGGTGGGAGTGTAGCCTGGTGCAACCACTGTGGAAGTCAGTGTGGAGATTCCTCAAGAAGCTAGGATTAGAGATCCCATTCAACCCAGCTATCCCACTTCTGAGCCTTTTCCCAGATGAACTGAAAACATCATATCACAGTGATATTTGTGCACCCATGTTTATAGCAACCCAATTTTTAATAGCCAGATCTTGGAAACAACCCAGTGCCCATCAGTCAAAGACTGGATAAAAAAAGATGTGGTATTTTTATACAATGGAGTACTACTCACTGTTAAGAAAGATTGCATTGAGACTTTGATAAGTAAATGGACATGACTTGAGACCGTATTCATAAGTGAGATGAATCAAACCCACATGTGTATATACCATATTGTCTCCCTGGTATAAGAAACTGAAAAAGTATATATGATCCAAAATTTATAATAAATACTATGTAAGAGTAAAGAACAATTCAAAGAGCAAAAATAATTGGGAAGGGAAAGGGGGAAAAGAGGGAAGGGAAAAGGAAAAGATATAAATCTGTATATATGTATATGTAAGATAACTAAAACGAACATATTGCTGAATGTATTAGATATTAAGAAAGAACAGTTAATACTCATATGATTAGATCAATTTTGCATGTCTATATCTGTTAATGTAAACAACCATTTTGAAGATAATGATATGCAATATTGCAACCATTGTCAAGTTTCTATCATCCTGTTTTGTAAACCTGTAATGTTACTGTTGTGCATTCACTCTAGTCATTTGTTTGTCTCTTTTGCTTTTTGTCTTTCTTATATGTGTCTTTTTTTTCCTCCAAAATAATAAAAAAAAAGAAAATCGCAGTATGAGAATTCTAGCATGTTTTTATATTTTAGTAGACTTGGTTTCTTTCAGTTCAAGTTGCTCATGCTTTTGCTACTATAGTTCTTTCAAACAATATTATGAGATCCTCTTTACTTTGAGTCTATTCCAGTAGCCAAAAGCCATGTCAACAATTCTTTTGGATGTGATTCTAACTAGTCATAGTTTCTGTTATTTAGACAATGCCTTAATATCTCGTCACGTTATTGACTCAGTAAGAGAGAGGACACTAGATACAATCAAGTTACACAATAAAAGATAAGGCTCTAGGGATCAGCAAATGTTTGGAACTACTTTTAGCATCCAACAAACCAATAAAGGAGCATAGAAAGTGACTGAGGTATAGTTAATAGAGTTTGTACCATAGTGGAATATCCAATTTGAAGGCACATGCTAATTTTATAATACTCTATGTAAGTTGTTTCATGTATTTCTGATATTTAGCATTTCATGTGACAAGCTTTGAACTTGCTTAAAGTTTGCTTGTCTTGGATAACCATTTTTATGTACCTGGTTTTCTTTTTGCCTTGAAGCATAATTTTCTATCATGTGGATGTCCATCTTTTAATGATGTGATTTTTAATCTGTGTACTCAGACTGTTTAGGGACATTTTAGAATGTTTTTTAAAATTTATCATTATGAGCAATTTAATTTTAAAATAAAAATTTCAGTTTTTTGATTCAGTTATATTCATTTTCTAGTGCTTAGTGTACTTTTTTTCATTGTATTAATCAAAGACTTAGATCAGTTGTTGAATATATTGGCCTATAGTGGTATATTTTTCATTTAATATTTGTGATGTATACCCAGTTATTTCCAATCTTGATAATTTTTCTGATTGATTTGGGTAGGGATTTATCTTATTGTTTTATTAAAGAACTACATATTAATTTTTTCTATTTTATTATTATTTTCATCTTCAAATTTTATATTTTGCTATCTTTTCATTTCTTTGCTTTTTTTCTTCTTTTTTTCTGTCTTTGTTTCTTTCAGTGGAAGTTCAGATCATTGATTTGAGCTATCATTCTCCAACATAGACATTAAGTGAATAAATTTCCCCAAAGCAATGATTTTACTGCATCTCATGTATTTTAGTATATTGTATTTTTATAGAGTGAAATTTAGTCTAAAATACTTCTAAATTTTCTTGAAAATTTTTCTTTGCCTTATGCATTATTTGGAAATATATTGATTAATTTCCAACTGTTGAAGTTTATTACAGTTATCTTATGACATTGAACAGAGAATTTACTGGTTTTATTCCAGTATTGTCATGTTTGTTTGTTTGTTTGTTTGTGTATTAGCATTGAGTCTTCAGTCTAAACACATTTTCTTCCTTTGTAATATAAGAGATAATGTGGACTACTTAATTCAGAGTAGAATTAAAGAAAGGTTGCAAGTTTTTTTCTTCTTCCCTCAGGGCCTCCTCCTTTGCCTAAAAGCAGAGGGGAAAGGGTATTCACTCCTACCCTCCCCCAGCAGGCAGCTTTGATTTCACCCCTCACATCAGTGGCCACCAAGGTCAGCACTGACTGTGAGGAGAGAGGACTTCCTTCACCTCAAACTGCAATAGCCAACATTTCCTGACCAAGCAGGATTAGGTAAGGAAAAGTAGATTATTTTTCCCCTCACCTAGAAGCAGCTTCCTTCTGCTTCGTTTCAGAAAGAGATCTGATGGATTTCTCTCCTGGTGCTGGGAGCAGCAGCTGTTCACACCTGGCACTCATGGTCCTCCTGAGCTGTTCATCTGCTTTCTTAGCTACGGCAGTTCCACTTGCAGGCTCAGTTGACCCTGAAAGACTGTGCCAAGAAGAGAGCTCATGCATTGCACTTTCCCTGCTCCCAATCCTTCTCACTGACCACTGGTTGAAGCCCCTAGAAAAGTTACAGAGTAGGAACAAACAGTTTGCATACGAAGCTCTCCTATAACCTATGCAGTCACTCTAGCCCATGGAAGAGTTTGTTGCACTTCAGAGTTAAGTGTACTTTATAGTCTCATAAGAGCACCCTAATGAGCTCAAATATATGATAGAAATTGTCCAGACTCTTGTACTAGGTTGGAAATGACGTCTAGTTTCCAATTTATACATCTTAAGAGTTGGTGAGACTCTTTCCAATTGTATCTTGAATTATTCTCTGTAATATTCTTTCTGATATTTTCCTTGTAAATACCTACACATTCTAAAATCAGATTTTTAGACTGTGTCTTTCATAGTTTCCGTGTTCTCTTTTCTGAGTTTTTCTCCTTGTCTGTTTTTCCTGTGCTTTCTAATTCAGATCTTTGGTGATTATTTACTGTGATTTTCATTGCCTCAGTAGGAATTTTAAAGTTTAGCATTCATCGTTTCTCAAGACAGCTGTTCTCTATTCCAGCATGCTGTCTTTGAGTCCCCCTGTTAACTTTCCCTTGAGTACTTTCTCCCCTATTTCATAGCTGTCAGATCAGTTTACAGCCTGGGGAAAACAGTGAAGAAGTTTTGGTGACAATTCTTAAGGTTATGTGTCTTCATAATACAAATATTTCTCTTCTGAGTTTCAGGGTGATTCATTCCATGTTGCAGTACTTTCCCCCACTATGTCCCTAAACTTATTTTGCTTTGTGCTCTTTGGGATTTGGGTATATTTGCCATCTTATTGCACTGAACAAATTCTAAGACAATTTCTAGGACATGTGGCATTATAAATTACGTCTCACATGTTTGTTTTGTTATTTCAGGGTTATTGATTTAAACCAACTGAATACATGGAAAAGAAATATCCCTAGTATCCCTTTCTTTTCCTTTCCTTATTTCCCTTTCTCTTCTTTCAGTTATTGTGCTTTACTTTTGCGGGGCTGTGATACCCAAGAGGCACTGTGTTCTATAATTTCCTGCATGATGTTGTTTGAGAAAATAAGGTTCCGATAACATGAAATGGTCATGAAGTATTCTGACCAACACCAAAAACCATACGGATTAATGAATAAAAGTCTTTTGTCTTTTGGCCATTGACTGTGAGATGGGAACCATGACCTCCCTAAACAGTAGGTTTCTTTTGTTTCACATGGTAGAGACAGAAACTTGTTTTAATTCATTGAATTTGCCAATGAAACTATATGGCCTTGCTTACTTCAAGTTCCTCTTAAAATTTAGCAGCAAGTTCAGTGATTCGGTTTCAATATTATTATATAATAATTTTTCCTATTTGTTTATAAACATCTGGGTAGATTTTGAAAGTTTGAACCAGACTGTTAGTTTGATTCTTTGTTGATGTGAAAAACCTAAAATTGAATTTTCTGATGATGACAAGCATTCTATGTTCATCATATTGATGCTGGAGTTGGTAACTTTTGATAAGTTCCTAAACAGCTGTTTATTTCAGATATGACAAAAGGGGTATATGGTACTTAATCATTAAAATGCATCTGTGGTATAATCAATACTTGTCATACATTTATTGAATGTCTGGCAGTCAGTCTGAACTATCATACCCCCACTATGGCATCACGCTATGAGTTTTGCAGTTTTCAAATGCAGTGGAGCCTTCTTAAACCAGAAATACTTAAATCTGACTTTCAGACTGTTACTTACTTAGATAAAATATAACTTTGGTTAATTTTGATCCATTGTTGGTAAGAATGTCTAACTTAAAGTCAAAGAAAGAAATGATGTACTCATTTTCCTTTCAATTTTTTTTCTTCCAGTTTGGCATATATCTCAGTCCTGTAAGTCTGAAGACATTTAGAACAGCTCTGTGCTGTGATGAATAGGATATCGATTAGCATTTCTAGGTTTGGGTCTGTGTTCTTTCATTTTTGATTAGGGTTAGTTGGAGATAGCAGTAGGTGAACTAATCTTGGTGAAAAGCATTGCTAGAAACTGATAAATATAACAGATCTGAATCATAAATTGGAGTAATTTGGTAGATATGAGGGCTCCTCAAATGAACCCTACCTCTAATGCGTAAATTACGTGCCTGTACATGATAACCTTTTAGACATTTAGGTAAAGTGAAAACACGGTTAAGGCAAAGGTCCACACATGTAGTGTATGTGGAAGCATTTAAACCAGATTGATAGACACTAAACTTTTATAGTTTAACCTATTTCAGGATTGAAGGGTGAAGGGTAGTATCTTAGCTTGTTTTTATAAAGACATTCACATCTTAATCTTAACAGTTAAACTAGCTTTTATGTTCTGCAGAGGCAACTTTTTAAATATTTTTAAATTTTTAAAATACTTGTTGCTCAAGAGTAAATGAGAAGGTTGTTTTATAAAGATGAGGAAGTAGATACTAAAACCTTTTGCAACAATGACTGCATCCATGTACTCAAAAGAATAGGTTTCTTTTTAGGTGTATTGGAACATCTGTCAGGAAAGGTAAATCATAGCTCACTTGTGAGCGATCTGGTTAAAATGTTTGGATTTTTCATTAGGTGACTGGGACCAATAAAGCATTTGAGCAGTAAATGGGAGACTCTAGTGGCATTACAGGAGGTTAAATCAGACAGGGATGCATTTTGTCAGAAGAAAGAAATCCTAAAGGCAGTGTATTAGCGTTTGTTTTATAAAAAGGAGTCACACAATATTGGCGACTCACAATGGTAAACATTTACAACTTCTCTTTCCTGGTTTTGTTGGTCAGCTGAGGCAGCTTGTCTTCAGACTGAAAATCTGACCTGCTATTGACTGTAGGCTGGGCTTATGTCTGTTCTATAAGTGTCTCATTCTGGAATGAGGACCAACTGAGACCATTTTCCTTGTGGAAAGGACATAATGGCATGAAGGACACGTGCTCTTTAAAACCTTGGCTCAGAAGTCATTATTCTCACTTCCTCCCACATTTCATCAGTGAATCTTACCATCAGTATGTGTGGTAGGGAAATATTCTTTGCCATTCTAGTAGTACTGAATATTATTTGCCAAAGGTCATTGCTGTGTAACTGACTTTGAAACAAAGATCAAATCTACCACATAGAAAGAGTATCTTGATACAAGTCTATATTTTGTTGAAAAGAGCCTTGAACAGTGAAGTGACAGGATAAGTTTACATTTACATTTATAAAGAGGGAAGAAATTAGGAGACATTCCTAATGAAGAGAGATTTGTTGACTGCCCTGACATTAGGAATCCAGGGGAATGACCCAAAATCAATAAAAAATCCAAAGAGAAAGTAACTGAATGGATGGCTGAAGTTAAATAATTTGATTTAAAAACATGAAACTAGAGAGTTGGGGAAATGATCCTGAAAACCTAATCTGACCAATTCCAAAATCCATAAGTGCGACAATCATATTAGGTTGCTATGAGCCATACTGGCAGAAATAGAGCACAATGCAGATCACACATATGAAAAAGTAGCCAAGTCATCCTTGTTCTTAATTGTGTCTGTTGGTTCAGTTCTTTCCCATACCTACTGAGAGTTGAACATACAAAACCAAAATTCCAGGATCACAACTCATACTCAGACTTCAATGAATGATATTGCAAGACAGATGGAGTTTATGAAGGTTCACCAAGAACATTTTGGTTTAGTTTCCTTTGAATTAATTACATAATAATCAATTGCATTTGAAAACCATTTATTGGCTCTGTAATGTTTGGGTGTATCAGGTTTTATATGATGCAAGCTTTTTATTCTTATTAAGAGAATGTTATGGTTTAAACCTAAAGTGCTCTCCCCTAAGTTTCATACATTCATAGGTGGGTCTTTTGCAAAGTGATTTGAGCTATGAAGGCTCTCACTCCATCAGTGGATTAATCGATGGATGAAATAATAATTCAATGGTGTATTGGGAGGTAGTGGAACATTAGGCAGTGGGGCCTCACTGAAGTGAGTGGGTCTTGGGGTCATGATTTCTTTTTTTATTTTTTGTGGCACCAGGGATAGAACTCACAACCTCACACTTGCCAGGTAGGCGCTCAAGCCACTGAGCCAAACTCCCAGTCCTAGTTTTTTGAGACAGGGTTGTGCTATGTAGCTCAAGCCAGCCTTGCACTCACGCTGTAACCCAAGCTGGACTCGAACTCACAACACTCCACCTACCTCAGCCTCCCGAGTGTTGGGATTAAAGGCATGCGCCACCACGCCCAGCTGTGGGTTCATGATTTTGAGGACTATATTTTGTCCCTGGCTCTTTTATCTCTCTTTCCCTGTGTTTCTGCTTCTTGGCTGCTGTGAGTTGAGAAACTTTCTCTGCCAGGATGTTCCTGCTTCGCTGCAGCCTACAAGCCAAGTGACCATGAACTGGAACAACTGAAACACCGAGCCCAAATCCACTTTTCCTCCTTTAAATTGTTTGTCTCAGCTAATCTGTCACAGTGACAAAAAGCTGACTAACACAAGGAAAGTGGTGAATATGTGGTACAAAAACTTACAGAAAATATTAATGCAAGCATAGGAGTATTACTTTTATATAAACGAATCTTAGAATATACTGCCCTGTTTATTAAATAAGCCATGGAAACCTAAAAAAATGTTAAATAGATCTTTCAGCTTCATAAAATGTTTGACACATTTTCCAAGAAAACTCAAATTGGTAGAATTGAATAAATTTTGTTTATATTCATACACAATGACAGCTAAACTAATTTCTACTACTTCTTTATATAAGAGCTACTATGTTTATGAAACAAATTACTTTACTTAGTAAAAAACTATTAATGTTATTTGACATTATATGGAGAAATCAGTATATTTCTTAGATGTATTTACCAATACCTTTTGTTGTCATATCATCCCAGTTTCACACTATAACATGAGCTATTCTGTTTTTGTCTCCTTGTTTAGCTTATCAAATATCCATTGCTATATAATCCAGTGATTAAAATATAATAAAAAAGAAGAACATCATGACAATTTTTTTCCAGAATATCACATTTATGGCACTTGCTATTTATTTTTTCTCTCGCACGTAAGTGAAGATATTGGTGATAAATACAAGCAAGGTGTCATATTTAACTATGGAAATAAAAGATTAGTTATAGAAAATACTTTCCTTGAAAATAAAATTAGATAATTTGCCACAATTTGCATAATTGTTATCAGGCCAATATTTGAAAGAATGAAAAGGACATTCAGCTAAACTTATGATTGAAAATCTAAATTCAGACCTTAACATACATAAAAGTGAAATTCATAACCTCTAAAAGTCATTGATGAGTGGAGTAAACTGTTTTCAAACTCAAAAGGCTTGAATCTTTTCCTGTGTAAGCTGATTTTATAACTGAATGCTTCCTCTTTCTGTAGAAGAAAGGGTGAAATGCTTAAAATGCTTGAAGCAGAAGAGCAGAATTTGTCATCAAAATGTCAGTAAGCATTATTTTTATGCATGATAGAACAAAAATTTTTCTTAAAATCCACCACTGATTAGAATATGAAATTTGAATTTACTAAGAAAAAATAAAAAGGAACTCTGCAGATTAAAATCAATTATATTTTTTCTTGATTTCTTGAAAATATCAGTGGATCAGAGTGGAAAGAGAAAGAAACCTTGGGACTTCTGAAGTTTTCATACTAGTATTGTGGTTGGAAAATGAATTTTAAAAAGCCACAAAAATATAGATTTTCATGTAGTTTTCTTTGTTTATACTACACATGATACACTTGAGCATCAATTTTTTTCATTTTTGTGTCACAACATTAAAATTTATCATATTCAGAGTATTACATTTATCACCATTTTGAAATAATTTATGTCACTAGTAAACTTTTAGTTTATGAATCGTAGCATTATATTTTGTCCTTCAAACGTTAATAAAATATGCTATGTGACAAAGGAGAAGTATTCCAAAATTAAAGAAAATAACCAGTCATTAGGAGAATTCAACTTTCAAGATGATGAACCAATAGAGAGAAAATGAAAATTCATCATCTATTGAGAAACCTGAAGACTACTGAATATTCTAAAAATGATTTCTTTTTATTCTGAACATTTTAAATTAGCATCAAGTATATGAAAATTATGAAGTAAACTATATAATAGGTCATAGGGAATCCTTTTAGATATAAATATATTAACACTTCTATGAGAAAGAAAATAGTTTAGCTGGAATTTATAAGCCAGAACTGAGATTTTTACCAGTCACTGCTTACATGGCTAGGAGTTGGTTACAACCTCTCTCATTATGATTCGAATGGATTCTCCCAGCATTTACGGACAGGAAACTCAATCCTTGATCTGCAGTGGGAGATGGACAGAAGACCAGTGGGAGGCAGTGAAGTTAAAAGGGTGAGCCGCACGGGCTGATTTCATCATCCCAAGAGAGAGCTACTTCTTGTAGTGGGGAACTTGGCAATTGTCACAAGCAGACCAACTTTCTCCTCTTTCCTCTCCCTAGATACTTCCACTTTCATTTTAGACTTTCCAGCCTCCACAACTGGAAAGCACCCATAACTACACACACACACACACACACACACACACACACACACACACACATACGAAACGCAACCACTAACCTAACAATTGTTCCAGTGATTGTAGCTGAATGATAAGTAACACCAGAACCTGGTTCCTTACAGCATGGTGATATTTACTTACTTTCCTCATGAGTCTGTTTTTAGTCAGGATTTGGCAGTGATAGCACGTCTGTGCTACACTTGCTATCTGTAAAGATCCCACCAGAGCCTGGGTCTGGAGGCAGCAGAAAGCCTGTTCATTCTCAGGTCGGGTGGTTGATGCTGGCTTTCAGCTCAGAACTTAGCTGACATTATTAGTTTGGGCATTTACACATTCTTCAAACTGAGCCTTAACTTCTTTGGAAATCGGTTGGCTTCCAAGGCTGAGCCTCCTGTGAGAGAGAACGCCTTTTTTACTCAGCCTTGGATGTCAGTCAGCATCCTGCCAGTTGCACTGTTTGTTAATGAAGTCACAATCACACAACAGGATTCAAAGACAGGGAAAAGGACCCTAAATCTAGATGAATAGTTGGAAGATTTTGTATGTGTGTAAGAGAGTGGAAATGTTACTATAGCCCCTTTTTAGGAAATAAAATCTGCCACAACAACCAAGAAACAAAATCCAGTTATTTTCTTAGTGATCCCAAACTCAGTAATGTCAATCCTCTGCTTATTTGCTCAATACAAACATGCTTAAGCAGTCAGCCTTAATTTATCCTTTCTCTTTTTTTAATTACTTAAATTTATTGGTGCATTTTAGATATACACAATTATCATAGTCACCATAGGAAATTTGAGCTTGCACATGATATATATTGATTCTTCTTTTTATTCCATTCCCCTAACCTTCCTTCAACACCTCTGCCCTTCCTTATTTAAAAAAGGTTTGTTTTCATTTTTTCCTTTTCTCATTTTTCTTTTCCTTTCCTTCCTTTCCCACGCCCCACCACTAGTTTCCTTTTCCATTTGAACATTTTCTTCCTATTTTATAGTATCTATTGTACATTTTTTACACTTTTGGTTTTGTCCTTTTACACTTTTGGTATTGTCCTTATTTACACTTTTGGTTTCTCACACCAGAGAAACAGTGTGATATTTACATGTGTCCATATTATTTCATTTAAAAGTATGATCTCAAGTTGCATTCATTTTCTTAGAAATGTCTGTTTCTCCCTTCTTTATAGCTGAGTAGTACTCCATTGTATAAAAAAAATACATCTTTATCCATTCATTGGTTGAAGGGCTTTTTTCTAGATTTTGCTATTACAAACCATGCTACTATCAAAGAATCATACCCCCAGATATAAAGGCCCAATCCAAAACTGAAAATCTGAAATGAACAGACACTTCTCAGATGAAGTAGAAATGGCAAATGGCATGTACATATTTCATATATTTATATATATTTTATATTTTATATATATGAAACTTCAATGTCACTGTTAATTTGAGAGATGCAAAACAATGCTGCGATTCCATTTCACTACAGAAAGAGTGGTTATTATCAAGAAATCAACACATAAATGCTGGAGGGACTGTGGGGCAAAAGGAACCCTTCTCCACCATTGATGGGAATGTAGGCTGGTCAGCCACTGTAGAAATCAGTGTGGAGATTCCTCAAAAAACTAAAAGTAAGGTTTCTATTTGATCCAGCTATTCCCCTTCTTCATATCTTCCCAAAAGAATTAAAAGCATCATACCACACCATATGTACACACCCATTTACAGCAGCAGTTTGTGATGGCAAAGTCTTGGGAACAGTCCAAATGCCAATACTCAAAAGAGACAAAGAAGGTCACAACATGATTGTTAAAGTGAAACTTCAAGAGGAAAGGATAACAATGATAAATGTATATGTACCAAAAACTGTCACACGCAACTATATAGAACAAATGTTAACAGACATGAAAAATAAAATAGGAACTAGCACAATTGTAAAGGAGTACCTCAATACCCCACTGTCACAAGTAGATAGATCGATTAGACAGAAACTCAACAAAGAATGATAAAAACTGAACCAAATTTATGATCAGTTGGACTCAGTAAATGTCTACAAAGTGTTCCATCCCACAACATCAGTGTATACATTCTTCTCAGCTGCACATAGGATGTTCTCCAAAATAGACCAAATACTAGCTGATAGAATATACTTTAAAAATGCAAAGGTATCAAAATTATCCTATGCATATTATCCTTTTCTTTTGGCATGTTAAGTGTCCTGCTGACTTTATCATGCAGTTGTTTACAAGAAAGAGTGTCTGACATATTTGTAACAAAAACAGCTCAAACAGCTTTGCTTGTTGAAAGCTTACAAGAGTTTACATAGACTTGTTTTCTGCCATGACATAATGTGAATAAAGGCAAGATTTACTTTCTCTAACCACCATTTCAGTTTGGATCCCATAGCTTTAATTTTTGCTTCTAGCGTATAATTACATAAGGCAAACAGACATCTAGAGAATAAAACACTGTATAACACTTAATATTTTTATTGAACTACTTCATGTCGATATAAAATATTTATGTGTATATCAACTGAGAATAAAAAATAATCTGATTTTAGTTAAAAAACATATTTCTAAATTTCTTGTGTATTTTATCTGTTTTCCATGCTTGATTTTTCTTACATTCAATCAAATGTGGAAGAAATAAAAATAATTCCTTCAAACATAACCTATAACACAAGCTGCATTACATACTCATTAGTTTATTCTTGTTTGTACCTATACTTCTTAGACAATATTAAATTATTGCATTTTCTTTAGCCTTTTCATAGTTTATTCAATGAAATTCACTCAGCTTGAAAATGGGGTATTTATATTTTATAAAGGTTTCTTTTCTTTTATTTTTCTTTTGCTAGTGGCAATCCTCCTAGTGACAGTTTTTATTTTTCTTCCATACTCTGAGATAGCATCTATTGTGTATGCCTGGGGTGTACACATATGCCTTTAATCAATATGTGGACTTTTTTGTTTGATCAAAAACTGGACAAGAAGCAATACATTTACTAGTAGGATGCTATGTCTTTTCAATTCATGCCCTAATATTATTAAGCCACTTCATTGATTTATGTATCCTTTTAGCTTAATTTTATATTTCTTATTGATACATAATGTTTGAAGAGTTTTTCTGAGTGTAATAAATTTGGATCTAAATTGAAAAATAGTAATATTTAAAAAGTAATGTGTGAGTTATGGGCTGTATCTAGATGTCCCCTCAAAGCCTCATCATGTACTTGTAGGTGGGATTTTTTGGAGGTAGCCAGGTATAGGCTCTGTAACACTGAGATCAAGGGTGTATGGTAGTGGATTAGTCCACTAATTGGTTTATTGTAGTTCTGGGAGTGCATAATGCTAGGCCCCACCCTGGGCGTGGTCATCACCACCCAAAAGCCTTGCGATCAGGATGGGATAAAAGGGAAAGGGAGTCTTGCTCTTGCTGCCTTCTGCCTGCTGTGCCGTGAACTGTTTTTTCTTTGATGCCTCTCTATCATGGAACTCTGCCTTAGAGTCAGTCAACTACAGACAAAATCCTCTACAAATTAAGTTAAATAGACTTTTCCTCCTTTAATTTGTGGGTATCGGTGGTTTTGTTTCAGCAACCAGAAAAGTAACCAAGACAATATGTTTCTGTCATTAAATTTCAAACTTTTTTCTAAAATATTATTTTTTCAGATTGGTTTACATGTACAAATGATCTCAGCAGAACTTTACATTTCTTTCTTTCTTTTTTTTTTTTTTTTTTTTTTTTTTTGGTGCCAGTGGGGATTGAACGCAAAACCTCAAGCTTGCCAGACAGGCGCTTAAGCCACTGAGCCAAACTCCCAGCCCAGAACTTTACATTTCAATGAAACTCTTTAGAAGGAGAGAAATTAAATGTTATCCAAAGACAGCTTCTTGGCTTTTAAAAAATTAATTTATAGTGCATTCTTTATGTTGTAGAATAATGTATATGAGCTTACTTCAGTGAAAT